>BHFT01002983.1:47456-62650 GCA_004320025.1 Laticauda laticaudata
ATAGATAGATAGATAGATAGATAGATAGATAGATAGATAGATAGATAGATAGATAGATAGATAGATAGATATGATGGATGGATGGATGGATGGAAGGAAAGAAGGAAGGAAGGAAGGAAGGATGAATGGATGGATGATAGGCAGGCAGGCAGACGGGTAGACAGACATATCCTTACACTTGAGATGTTAGACTCCCATCTCTCCATCACAAACAAGCAATGAATAAGATGGAAAAAGAAGAGAAGAGTATAGAGCTATTATCAGTCATCGATTGTTCAAGCAGGGAGGAGGAACTAGATGCATATCAAACTATTTCAGGACCTTGATGGCATTCAGATGAGTGTCTGAAAGAACACAGAGATGCATCAACTTCAAAAGCAATATTGTTCTGTGAGTCCAATTGCTGAGAAAACGTGCATCAAGCCATCTTGTGAACTTCAGCATGCGATTAAAAAGAATTGGAAATAGAAAATAGAAAATGGTGAAGAGAACGGCATCAATTTGTTCCTGGCACTACATACAACAATACCTGATTTCCATTTCTCAATACAGGTATGAGATAGCACATTTGCTGAAGAGAGTGAAGCAGCCCAGCCTTTCCTATTTGGCAATACAATCTAGCCCTTTTTTTCTGTTCATTCTGCTGTTGTATATGTTAATTAAAAGTTTGGGCTTGTCAGGGAGGTTTTGGACATTGATTGTTTCTAGATTACTCAGCATTTGTGCTATTTCTCCCTACCTTTTGATGCAAAGAGCCTGCATTTACAATTAAACACGTGAATCAACAAGCAGGTTTAAAGGAGGGCTGTTTCCTTCTTCCTGGCTTTTTATGAAGGCCAGGTATTTGAAATCTCTATGAATGGAAGTAGCAATAGCACTTAGTTATATACCACTTCACAGTGCTTTGTAGCCCTCTCTTAAATAGTTTACAGACACAGCATATTGTACCCAGCAATCTGGGACCTCATTTACTGACCTTGGAATAGAGGAGAAATGCTGCCAGTTCAGCCCAGTTTGCCTGAACCGGTAGTAAAAAATGCTACCAGTTCAGGCGAGCCAATAGTAAAAAAAAAGCTATTGGTTCAGCCAAACCGGTATTTCTGACGATCAGCTGGGCAACAATCAGCTGTGCCACATGATTTAGATTATCTAGAAAGCAGGAAATCATTGGATTTCTTGCTTTCTACCTAATCTAAATTGCATGGTATAACCGATCCTCTCCCTCACTGTTGCACTTATCTTGGAAGACTTCAAAATGCTTCTTTTTCAGTGCCCAGGACACTTCCCTGAGGCCCACACAACCAAAAATGGGGCACAGGGGGTGCTGTGAAAGAAAAAAAAAAGACTTTTGTCCCCCCAGTCACATGACCACATAGCCACACTCACCCAGTCACATGACCAACTGGCCACGCCCACCTAGCCACACCCACATAACCAGTAGTTAAAAAAAAATGAATCCCACCACTGCCTTAAAAGGATGTAAGGCTGAGTCAACCTTCAGTCAAACTTCTGGCAGTGGGCAGAGTTAGTTTGCAATGCTGCATTCTAACTACTGTGCCACCATGGCAATGGAATGGAAGGGAAGGAAAAGGAGAGGAGAGGAATAGATTAGACTAGAATATCACTTAGACTTATATACCTCTTCACAGTGCTTTATAGCCCTCCCTAAGCAGTTTATAGAGTCAGCATATTGCCCCCAACAATCTGGGTCCTCATTTTACCAACCTTGGAAGGATGGAAGGCTGAGTCAATCTTGAGCTGGTAAGAATTGGACTGCCAAACTGCTGACAGTCAGCAGTCAACAAAAATAAGCTGCAGTACTGCATTCTAACCACTGTGCCACCACAGTTCTTATACTAGCTTTCCCCCTTGAAACAGAGAGAGGGGACAGCTTGAAAGCTATTGAAGGTTCTACAAAAATAAAACAAAGGGGCCTTCGAACCTCTTGCTCAGGCAGGAAACCCTATAGCAGATAAAGAGCTGTCTAATCTCTTTTTAGAAACCTCCAAGGATGGAGCGCCCACAACCTCTGGAGTCAAGTGTTTCCATTGATTAATTCTTCTCAGTGTCAGGAAATTTCTTCTTATTTCTAGGTTAATTCTCTCCTTCATTAGTTTCCATCCATTGCTTCTTGTCCTGCTGAACAATGGCTGAAGGCTGAGAAAAATCGGGGTTATATCAGGTCACCTCCGTGAATTTCCTGGTATGCAATTCTTCTTCTATAATTCTAGTGGAAATCATCATCATCATCATCATCATCATCATCATCATCATCATCATCATCATTAAAAAAGGGTCAACCTGCAAGAAAAATACATAGTATTGTATAGAAGTCATCTTGGCTTAAATTTAGTTAAACTTCTATTTTGAATGCACGCTGTTAATTTCATTATTGCTCATGTTCTCCAAGCCAAATTTCTATTTGGAGTTTTCCTTGTGGTGTGGAAAAACACAAGCCCTGAAGATGTGATTTGATCGCTTTAATTCACATCATAGACTCGCCGGTAAGTTAGGACTGCTGGTGTAAAAATGCCTGCATTAGAGTAGTACTCCAGAGTATTTACCCCAGTAATGTAGGAACCCTACAATCATGAAGTCATTTTGCTTGGCAATGCTGTTATTACCATTTGTGCTCCAGGAAAACATCCACTGGTTTGGAAATTAATTCTAATGGAGCACTCCTGTTTTCCAGGCTCTGAGATAATCGGTCAAATTCTTCCTCATTTGTCTCTTCCAGGAAAGAAGTCCTGATCCTTCTGAACTTCTCCATGGCCTTCAATACTATCAACTAGGACAGGGATGTCAAACTCGTAGCATCACAGGGGTGCCATATGACATATCAAGATTTTCCCCCTTTGTAAACTGGGCATGGGCACGGCCAGTTCATGATGCATCCAGCCCATGGGCCATGAGTTTGACAGTCCTGAACTAGGACATCTTTCATCATCACATGGTAAGGATTGGAGCTTGGTGGCATGGAACTGCATATATAATATTCATGCTCCAGATGAATATGAAGGAATCTCTCCATTTATGCAATCATAAACTTCATAACATTTCCAATTCAATGCATCTGCATGATGAATTTGAACGACTTGACACACCATAATTAAAAATAGGAAAGGCATTTATATACAAGCATTAATATTTAAAAACTATANTTCCAATTCAATGCATCTGCATGATGAATTTGAACGACTTGACACACCATAATTAAAAATAGGAAAGGCATTTATATACAAGCATTCATATTTAAAAACTATATATGCGGGAAAGTGTGCTGGAAAATGCTTAAGTTGAAGAAAAATCACTTGAAAAATGTATATATTAAGAAAGAAGGTAGAACGCATACCTTGGGAGAAATGCACATGAAAATAAACACAGATTTACAAGAAATTAAAATTGATACTATGAATGAAAAGGAAATAGGAATGAAGTCCCCTAATATTATTTCTTTGTGTTTTTTAATAGTTCCACATGGCTATGCATAAGTGCCTTTTTTATTACTTGGGAAAGAAAAGAGAATTTCAGCATTAATAAATTGTGTTTGCATGAATTGCATGAACTTGAATGAATTGTGTGTATTTCCACAAACACAAATCAAATTTTCTACTTCTGAAAAGATAGACAGATAGATAGATAGATAGATAGATAGATAGATAGATAGATAGATAGATTAGATAGCATAGCACAGACAGACAGACAGAGACAGTACAGACAGGAGCAGACAGACAGCAGACAGATGCAGATAGATAGATATTTGGTATTTCAGCTTTTGGGGGTATTGTTCCCAACATTCAATTGTATCTGTTCTTTTAAAATGTTGTAGCAATGGCGTTTCAGCCCAATGCTCATCTGCCATCATCAGGCTTCTGTATTCGAGTTCGTATGTGGGTCAGGCTTATCACAGCCGGTTAGTTTTAAGATTTGAAGGCGAGCCTTACTGTTGTCCAGAATTGGTTTTTCTTACATCCTGACGTTGGCTTGGGAGTCTTGCGTCTGTGTTATTGTGCTTGCGAGTTGTTTGGTTTGGTGTTTCTGTTTTCTTCTGTCTGTTTTATGCTTTATTGGCTGGCAACACTGTGTTCAAACTGTGTTGGATGCTTTCAGGCAAGCTTGGCTATCCGAGTAAAAGACAGCATTGTATCATCTATTCGGAAGCTAGGAAGCTAGAGTCCTGTTTGCTCCACTAGGTGTTTACCTGGGCTTGTGGTGTGGAGGGATGCGGTCTATTTGAGAATTGCAGCGTTCCAAATGATTGACAGTCTGATGCGACATCATCTCTTACTATTCATTGCCCTTTTCCAGGTCTATGTTTCAATCTCTATGGCTTCTGCTATGATTCTTAGCTGGGGTTTTCTATAGTGGCTAGGTTTTAGTGCATTAAGTGAATGTTATGACCTGTAGGCTTTCATGTGTTGGACTAAGCTGAGAGGTGTGTTCCAGAATTTTTTACTGTATTTTTGGTTCATCCCAGGTGTTCCGGTATTATATTTCTCTATTGTCGTGTCCAAATGTATGTGGCATGGACATTGATGCACAGGGGGAACTTTTTCGTATTTAATTTTGGGGGGGCCCTTTTTTTTGGTTTTTTTCCAGGCGTTTCAAATTTTTAATCCCTTTTGGTTTACTAAGCGATGGCTGCTAGTTTGTTGCTTCTGTTGAAGCAGTCTTTGAATAGTGATGCCTTTTGTAGTATCTTACTATTTTGTCTGTAGTACCTCTTATGTAGGCAGGACATCTGTCAAACAGACCTATAGAAAAGAAAAAAGGAAGAAGCGCAGCTGCAAGAAAACTCACATTACTCTGAGAAGCACAGAGCGAAGAAACAAGCCTGAAGATTGATAAATGAGGACTTCATTAAACATTGCCTAGGTGATACTTCCGAAATTTTTACGCAGGAAAACCAATAACCAAAAGATCCACATTTACAAATACCCACGAAAACCTCAGGAAATATATATATATATATATATATATATATATAATATTATATATATATATTATATATATGGTTGTGGTGTGTTTTTTTTTTTTTTTTAAGCTCTCGCGGGGGTACTACATTTGTGCTGTTTAGCTTCGCTTCGGTATTATCCCACGTCATTGTAGTTCTGTTAAAGTCTGTAGCCATTAAAGTTAAAGTTGGTAGCAACGTTTCAGCAGAATCTCATTGCCATCATCAGGCCCTTGCTGAATGAAAGGATGGCAATGAGATTCTGCGTGAAACGTTTGCTACAACTTTAACAGGAAACTTACAATGAGCTACACTTTAACAGAACTACATGACGTGGATAATACCCGAAGGAAGCTAAACAGCACATTATAATATACTATATAGTATATATATATATATATATATATATATATATATATATATATATATATAATATATATATTATAGTACTATATATGTACTATATATATATATGTATATATGATATATATAAATATATATAATGTTTTTTTAAGTTTCGCGGGCCAGTCACCGGGTACCCTACATGTGTGCCTGTTCAGCTTCCTTTCGGGTATTATCCCACGTCATTGTAGTGCTTTTTTAAAGGAACAACCAGAAACACCAAATCAACAAACTCCAAGTCCAATAAACACAGACCAAAACTCCAACCATAATCAGGTGATGTAGGAAAAAAAACATCCTGCCACAATAATAGGTTTAGCCTCAAATTTAGAAACCAACGGCTGTGAGACCCTCGACCCACATACAAAACTCGAAAACACAGAAGCCTTGATGATGCGCAGATGAGATTTCTGCTCGAAACATTGCTACAAACTTTAAAAAGCCCACTACAGTGACATTAATATAATAACTAATCAGGTGTTTGGAAAATAGTTTGACTTCCCCTCTTTCTTGTGGCAGCACCTCAAATATTGGAACACTGTTATCATGTTATCATACCTAGTTCTTTTTTCATTAGATGAGACATACTCCATTCCTGCAACTATTTTTCATAAGTTTCAGCCTCCAGCTCGTTAACCATTCTTGTTGCTCTTCTCTGCACTCTTTCCAGAGTCTCAACATCTTTTTTAGATTGTGGCAACTAAAACTGGATTATTCCAAGTGTGATCTTACTAAGGCTTTGTAAAGCAGTACTAATACTTCATGGTATTAACACTACCTGAACTAAGAATATCTGCTAGGGGTTTAGATTCAAATTTAAAGCAACCCTTCTGCATAATGAATAAAACTAAGGTATTTGTGAAATGAAATATGTCACTCTCCTCTTTATTTTCTTAAATAAATAACTCACTCCCTGAAAAACCTGTCAACATGGTGCAAGTTTTCCACTATTCCATTAGTATATTTTTTTGACAGTTTATTAAAGTTTCACGCAGAAGTCACACAGATTAGTCTAAATAATTTATTTTGCTTTAACATCAGAATTCTGATTTCTTGTTTCTTTTCCCCAAAGAACAAAATTTAGACAAACGGGATTGAAGTAGCATTCATTCATCATCATTTGGCAGTGAATTTGCAAGATGCCAAAAATAGCAAACACTTGTAGATTCTCTGGTAATTGAAAGCAAGAGTAAATTACATTTTAAACACTCATCAATGTGAGACAAAGAGGTTGCTTAGTGCTTCCTCCTAAGCCCTTGTTAGGAAACGTGCCAAAACTTGGTCAAGGTGAAAGTTCAGATACGCTGTTCATTCATAATCTCTACATACACCTTGAATGTAGAAAAATTACAATCTTGGTTATGAAAACATGATCAACAGAATAAATGAAGTTTCCTCTTGACATTTGGCAGAAATGTTTCCTCTGCTAATAGCGTCATAATTTTAGAGTTCTCTTGGAAAATCATTGGGAAAAGCTTGTTGAAGTTACTCACAAATTCTTCAATAATTGTCAAAAAGAACCAAACTAAATAGCACTTATATGTAGTCTGTCAACTCTGAACCTGGCTGAAGCCATCTTGTGCTGCCTCATAGTTGCCATGAAGCCTGAGAAGAGGGAAGGGAGGTGGGGAGTAGATAGCCTCGCTAATGGTCAAAACAAAAAGTTTTTCTATGGGAACCAAGGTCATTGTAACAGATGGCTAGTGAAGGAGGGGAGAAACCTGTCAACTATATTCATTGAACAATGTAACTGGTGACACTTTGGAGGAGGGGATTTTTTACTCTTTTAATTAGTTGAAAACTGCAGGAACTTTTAGAGCTGGTTTTCACTGGCTGTGCTATTATGAAGCATCCAATAAAATTGTTCTTTGAGGAATCTACCTGCCTCAGGGTTCTGCTTTCAATGGGTGCAATACTTGGAACGCTGACACAGTCTTTGACTTATGACCCCAATTGAGCCCAAATTTATGTTGCTAACTGAAACATTTGTAAAGTGATTTTTGCCCCATTTTATGACCTTTCTTGCCACAGTTGTGAAATGAACACTACAGTTGTTACACTCATAACATGATTGTTAAGGGAATCTGGCTTCTACCTTGACTTTGCTTATTAGAAAGTTAAAAAAAGGAGCCCAAGACTCCAGGACACTACAGCCATCTTAAATATGAATCAGTTGCTAAATTTTGATCACATGACAATGTGGAATGCTGCAATGGTCATAAGTGTGAGAAACAGTCATAAGTCACTTTTTTTCAGTGCTGTTGTCCCAAAGGTGCTTTTTCAAGAGGCAACTGAACTTTCTGATTTTTCTTTGAAGACCATCCCAGAAGTTTCTTCAGCTCTGACCAGATGGTGCGGAATGGAAGGATTTATACTCCTTGCTGGTCATTTGCATTATTTTAGAGAATTGTTGAGACCACCTGGAGGTTTACCTATGTCTTTACCTGTTATAAACCTCCAGTGGCCTCAACAACTCATTAAAAGAATGCAAATAGCCAGCTGACTACAAGGAGTATAAATCTTTCCATTCCCCACCATCCAGTCAGAGCTGAAGAAGTTTCTTGGATGAGAAGGGAAATGTCTTCAAAGAAAAATCTGAAAGTCCAGTTGCCTCTTGAAAAAGCACAACCATCACCTGGATGATTGAGAATCTCCACAGACTTTCAGTGCCATTGTAACTTTGAACAGTCCACAATTAAACCGTTGTTAGTCAAGGAATAGCAGTACTCTCTAATCCTCGCCTGTCCTCCCAAGCAAACATTCAATGAATTAAAATTCACAGTCATGTCTTATTTAAATGATGCTTACTCCAGAGGGACACTTGGATTAGCTTTCAAGAGTGCTCAGGACCCCCGTTTGGCTCACAAGATGTCAATCCAAGTATTATTTAGTGTTTGTTTACAGAGACCGTTTTCCAGTGATATTGCATTCAGTAGCTTCATTTCAAGTGAGCTTCCTGGCACAATTTCAATTTGCTATTTTTAAAAGGTGAAGGTTTCCCAAGCCCAGCCATGTCCAACTTTAGAGTGTGGTGCTTATCTGGATTTTTTAGCTGAGGGAGCCAGTGTTGTCTGAAGACACTTCCATGATTATGTGGCCAGCATGACTACAGCTTATGCTGAGGCATATGGAATGCTATTGTCAGGGCTTCCTCCAATCAATCCCCAGGAAAGGAAATCCTTGACTCCATAGATTCAGAGAAAAGGTACTTTTCAGGGTTGGGCTTCAAAAATTTTAGCAAGGGGTTCTCTGCCCAGTTGCTGGAGGGGTATGTGGCAATGGTGGGCGTGGCCTAGTCAGCCTCCTGCACCATAGTGGGGGGGGGGCATTTTTTCCTTGTGGCTCTGTGAAGGCGAAAGTGTCCTCCCTGGGTTCCAGGAGGCTCTCTGAAAGCTAGAAATGGACCCATTTCCAGCCTTCCCAACTTTCTTTCCTCCCTGAGCTTCCATGCCACCCTGCACTTACCCGCATCTAAAATGGGCTACGTGGGGACTCTTAGGAGGGGAGGGGAGGTGTTGGTCAGGGCCAGCCATATGTGGATTTGGGTCTCAAAAACTGCACAGAATTTTAGCTAGGGGTTCTCCCA
Organism: Laticauda laticaudata; assembly: GCA_004320025.1. Lineage (NCBI taxonomy): Eukaryota > Metazoa > Chordata > Lepidosauria > Squamata > Elapidae > Laticauda > Laticauda laticaudata. Next base: position 56,399 of record BHFT01002983.1, read on the forward strand.
AACCCTGCCGAACCCAGTATTTTTGCTAGAAAGAACTGAACTGGAATCCCCTGGTACTTTTTCTTAGAAGAACTGGAATGCTAAAGAACATTCAGGCAAGATCTGAAGCAAAAAATATGTGAAGAGACAAACTGAAAATAAACCCCAGAGCCCATTCCCGCTAAAGAACTAGAAGCCAAGCAACCAGAGTTCAATCTTTGGCTAGGGAGATGTTTTGGGAATGCCTCTGGTCCAGGTTTTTCATTCCTCCTGCCTGCATGCCATCCCCAGGACAGTTGGCCTCCAAGATATTAAAGAACCCAAGCTGGCTCTGTGAGTCCAAGCCTCCCCATCACTTTTCAGAAATTCCCCTTTCAAATATACTGAACACTTCTCCTCCCAAATACTCATTGCTCCTCCCACCTCCATTACCATGGTAGCTGGCAGCAAGCCTGAAGGAAAATGATGACAGCCAGGCTGACAACTGTTACCTTCACACTGAAGTGGTATCTATTTATCTACTTGCATTTGCATGCTTCCAACTTGCTCGGTGAGCAAGAGCAAGTGACAGGAGCTGACCCTATCATGCGGCACTCAGTTCTCAAATCTGGGCTGCCAACTTTCCAGTTGACAAACTCAGTGTCTCTAACCATTGTGCCATCTCAACCCCCATTGTGCTACTTTTAAAATAGATACAACTTTGTCAACCCTCAGAATTCCCAAACTTTCATGGTCCTTGATATATTTGAAAATGTTTTGTTCCAGTTGTTTTTGTTGTTGTTATTATTATTTAATGTTCTAATCACTCCAGCTGTGAACTCAGTGCACAGAAAAATAAGAGAGTGGCAGAGAAAGAGAGAGAGAGTGATGAATGAGATACTTTATACATTCTAAACAGGCAAGAAAATCCCTCCTTAAAACTGACTAATGAGGATTATTCTCAACATTGTTTGGAAAAGAAAAGTAGAGAAATGTGGCAGTCATGGAATAATTTGCTTAGCAGCCCTACAGCTTACACTGTATTGACTCATCCTAACAAGGATGCTTCAGTGTGTTACTCTTTGCCTAACTTTGACCCATGTTCGATGTTGGGAGAATTAAGGGGCAAGATGGTTCCTTAAACCTATAAACTGTTTAAGGAACCTTTTTAATCCCTTAAAACCTCCCATCAAATGGGATCCTGACCTTATCTACTTTTGGATTGTGCCCTTGGCCTTCTTTTTTGAAGCCCAAAGCAGTTTGGACTTATACTATCTTGGCAAGATCACCTCTTAATCAGCATGCCTGACAGGTGAAAAGTGGAAACATTGCAATATGTTGAAGACCGTTAAGACCCATGCATGCAACCTCATTCCATACAAAGCCCCAGGCCTCTCCAATGGGAATGCTCATTGATCTTCCAGAGCAATTAAAATGTTTGGCTTGTCTTCTATGTTATATTTCCAATTCTAGCTTAGACGTGTTGGGACTTCTTACAAGTCAGACCATGTACAAGGGCAAAGAGCAATGGTTAGTAATACAGATACAAACTAGATTGGTGTTTCAGAAAATGGCCCACCAGTAAGAAAACCCCACAACAGCAACTGTTATGAGGCTTTCACAACAATATTGCTTGGATAGCCTTTGGTGAGCTGATTTCTTACCTAACAACCACCTCTGAATATTCTTTACTCTAATTTGTCTTCTCAGCAATTGATTTTCTGGGATCTTGTCAAGGTGGTAATTTAAGAGCTGACCAGGTGACACAATGAAGGGTCTTTGGCTATTATCCCTTTAAGAGCCTGTATAATAAGAGGAGGCCCTGTACATGTTTGTTGGTTCATAGAGTTTCTTCCCTGCTGTAATTGCTGTTTGTTTAGATCTGAGGTCTTCAAACTTGACAGCTTTAAGACTTGCGTACTTCAACTCCCAGAATTCCTCATCCAGCCATGTTAGCTCAGGAATTCTGGGAGTTGAAGTCCACAAATCTTAAACTTGCCAAGTTTGAAGACCCTTGGTTTTGATTCTTGTAGCATGTGTATGTATAGTATTCCTATATTCCTATTGAAGATAAAAACCACTATTTGATATAAACCACTGTTGACTGTACTTGCTCCTGGACTGAAACATGTGATAGAGCTGTGCACACTTTGACACATCTGCATTGCCTTTTTCTCTTCTCTGATGCCAATGTATTTGAGGCCGGATGGAGGAACTCTTGATCAAATCAGTGGAAGCAACATCTTTGGTATGCATGATAGAGTAGACTGCATACATGAGCAATGTCTCAAACCAAAGTTCCTTCTGGTTCTCTCCTGCATTTGAGGAGGTATGCAATCAGTCATGTTCTCCTTGGTCTTCTGGAAGAATGAGGTGCTGTTTGCATGCTCTTTTACTGTAATTCCATTGCAAGTTCAAAAGCTCTGTATTATCTACATTATCTTGGGGCTTCTTGAATCCAATTGATGGAAAGTGAATTAAGATATTTCTTCTTTAACATCGAGAAATGGAGACTGAAGTTGCCTTTCAAGGTTTTCCTTTCCCTGTTTCTTTCCTCCCTGTTCTTCTCTGTCCTCTGCAGCTACTTTTAAAATCATTATCATCATTTTAACTTGTCTCTGGTGGTTATCTTTCTTTTGCCAGAATGGGCATCATGCATTGTAAAGGAACATACTGAGCCAGCTGATCCAAAAGAGATTTTCTTCATGTTGAATAAAAAAAAATCCCCACTGTTCAAAAAATCCCAAATTGCCTTTAGGGTACCGCTCGATGCAGTGCAAATGTTAATTGGCCACTCAACCCACTGTTATAAAAAGATACCAGCCCTTACCTTTCTGCCTTCTTTGAATATCTGAGGTCTTTAAGGACTTCTATCCCTTAACCTGTTTATTCATTTCATTTGTTGATTTAATAGGACTTGTGCTCCAATCACAGCCACTTCTGATTGCAGTGGCACCACTGAGATGAAGAGTTATTTATCTGTCATATTGGATTTTGGTAGCTGCTTCATCTCTTTTTATCATGGCCAAATCTGGGATCATGCAATTTTGAAGCAAAATGTACATGGAGCAATATTGCATAACAGCAAAAACATGTAGACTTATAATGTTTATAACCTTATAATGTTTTACAGCCCTCTATAAGCAGTTTATAGAGTCAGCATATTGCCCCCAAAAATCCTGGTCCTCATTTTACTGATTCTGGAAGGATGGAAGGCTGTGACAACCTTCAGCCAGTCCAGATCGAATTGCTGGCAGTCAGAAAAGTCAGCCTGCAATACTGCATTCTAAGCACTACACAATCGCAGCTGATAAACTTTTCTAACTATGTATGCAGTCCTTTCATGAGAGGACAAATTACAGCAACACTCATTAAAATCTGGCATTGCTTCTGAGACTTTGCTGATGGTAACAAAATGGTATTTTGGGTGGTATTTTTCTTTAAAGGGTATAGTGGTACAAAGAGTAATCATTTAGGAGCTTGGTTTTGTTGCTGGATTGCCCAGACCGGCAGATTCTAACAGGACAAGTAAAATATTCAATCCTTAATTGATGTGGACAACTCATGTCTGCAACAGGCAAGAGATAATTGAGCAAGAAAGAAGTTGATGAGGAAAAAAACAGAAGGAGAAGCTCAAGGATTTAAACCCAGCTGCCATTTATTTTACAAAAGTGGCACAAGATGGGAGAAAGAGAGAGATTGCAGTGTATGCTGGAAGAAAGAGATCTGAATATCAGCATTCCAATGAAATGCCTCATTTCATTCAGGACTCAGAAACAAAGTTCATCCAAGTAAGAATTTATTAAAGAAGTCATACTGGCAATCTGAGAGTACCAGGTTTACCCTTCCCAATTGAAATTCAAAAACCCATCCCCTGCACCCACCAGTCCATCACATGGCCCAATCAACCATCATCCCAATTGAAGACATTCCTCCAGACACTCCTTACCTGGTGCAGGGTAACTTGTCCTTGACTTTATGAGAAGAATGTTGTTGAGTCTAATTTTCTACCACTCTATGCAAACCCCCCACCCAAATTCCCAGGCACTAAAATGTGGCAGCTCCGAAGCTTCTAAGTAAAATATGGCTTCCAAAGCTGACACTGAAAGTACTAGAAGCATTCCCTACTCAAGAGAACTTAAACTCAAAGATTTGATTGGCATAATTAGGTGCAGTTGGCCTATGGGACAAATGGGAGATGGTCCTTTGGCAGCGGTGATTCAACTTTTGATCCCACTCTTTGAAGATGTTTTGTACTGATGTAGTGGATATCCCAGTTTCTTCTCTTGTTGAGGAAGTCTTCTTTTCTCTTTCTGATGGACCACACTAAAGGATATTCTGGATCTGGAAATTTCAGAAGTTTTAACCTCTGGCAAGGTAGAAGATGGGAAGAAGGAAAGATTTCTAAAGGAAGATGATAATTTACTGCTTTAGCTACTTGTTCATTCTTCTCCCATGGATGATGTCTTGCAAATTCTGTTCCAAACCTTGTTAGTGTCAGCCTTGGAAGCTGTATTTTATTCAGAAGCTTCAAGGTTGCCACATTTAGTGCCTGGGAATTTGGGAGGGGGTATTTCAAAAAGAGATGGAAGATTAGATTCAACAACATTCTTCTCATAGAGTCCAGGACAAGTTACCCTGCAACTGGCGAGGAGTGGCTGGAGGAATGTCTCCAGTTGGGACAACAGTTGATTGGACCATATGATGGACCGGTGGGTGCAGGGGAATGGATCTTTGAATTTTAGTTGGGAAGGGAAAACTCGGAACTCTCAAATTTGGGTTTTCCCAGATGTACCAATATAACTTCTTCAATAAACTTTTTACTTGGATTAATTTTGTTTCTGAATGCTGAGTGAAATGGGCAGTTTCATTGGAACGTTGACAGTTAGGCCGTTTCTATGCCTGATCATTCTTATTGGTTCCAGGGGTGAATGTGATGATGGTTGGAAATGAGGGGGTCCTTGGTGCTCTCTGAGCTTAGTTGTTCTCTGAGCTTGATGCTTCTTGAGCTTGGTTTCAGAGAGCACTAAAGATCATTCATTTCAACCCTGAGTTTTAAATATTCTTTTTTATAGTTGGATGTATGCTTCTCAACCCTCTTTAAGGTAGTGAGGAAAGACATAAGAGAGCATGGGTCAGAGAGGTACCTGGGGCCCCATGGTCTGGGGTCCATCCAATTCATTCCTTCTCCAATCCCTACCCTCTTTTTCACATATCACTGATGCAATGGTGGGTTCAAATTGTTCTACTACCAGTTAGGTGGATGTGGCTTGGTGGATATGGCTTGGTGGGTGTGCTTTTCCAGTGTGCAGTTTTCCTTATAGTGTGCAGTTTTCCCTCAATTTCCCTGCAGTTGAGACCTGCAGCTCCAATCAGCTGAGAGGATAAAGAAGAGAAAAACCCAGGGGTGAATGGGAGGGTCAATCTTTTTCTCTTCTTTTTCTTCTCAGCTGATTTTTTTTCCTCCTCTCATTTGATCATCAGCTTTTTTTTTACTACCGGATCAGCCGAACCAATCTGAACCAGTAGCATACCACCACTGCACTGACGTAACCTTCATCTCACACTCTCCTCAATGATTTTTCTGGAAAACAGAATGACATCATATTTTCCAAACTAATACATTATGGGTTGGCTCTGAAGATTGCTTCTCTGTACAAAAGAGTCCATCTTTAATCCTTTCCACAGCTTCTGCTGCCCTACAAGTTTTGATTTCCCAGCTCCTACTTAATATTCCTCTCACTCAATGTACTTTTGCAACAATATCACTTTTCATCTTTGCCTAGACCTTCAAAGTGAGTGAGTATATGCCTTTTAAATACATTTTTAAAAAAACTTAATGGAGTTCCTCCATCTTCTTCAAAATAATTGCACTATTATACTCATTCACATTCTGTTATAACACTCAGGTGCTATTTTTTCATATATACATATAATATAATATGAGTGGAGGTCAAGGTATTATTAGACTATATATATCGTAGTGTGTATTAATGAGGATTAATGATATATAGTGTATATAGCCACGCTGAAGATTAGTCAAGCACTGGATGAGTACAATACATTAATTATTATATATATATATGTAGCAACCAGAATAGGCCATCAGACTTAATTCACAGAAGTCTTTCAGCACAACTATTTTCAACTAATTTTGAACAATCTTCTACATAAGGTCATTCCTTTATCTCCAAAGCAGGCCAAGATGCTAGTCGTCTTATGCTAATATCAATTTGTAACGCCATCCTATTAAAATAATATTATTTTCGGTGATTGTTACTTTCAAAGAGCGGA
>BHFT01002984.1:0-46176 GCA_004320025.1 Laticauda laticaudata
TCCACTGGAGAAAGACTGCTCCAGACACACTTCCAGGCCTGCCTCCCAGCCATGCAGCTTCCTGCTCGAAGTGGCCTGCCACGCCAGCCAGCTGCACTGCCTCTGCTGCCTGCCTGGCCTGCCCGCTCCTACCTGCTGCCACCAGCAATCCGCACAACCATGGGGAAGAAGAGAAAGCCCTCAGCATCTGCTGCCAGCCACTGGCAAGAGGGACAGGGCCACCCTCCCACCCCCTTACCCTCGGGCCTGCTTCTGCTGGGGCTTCTGGCAGCCTGGGCTCGCTCTATCTGGGTGGGGCTTTCTGCTGATTGCTGCCTTCTGGAGGAGCTGCTGATGCTGTCCATCTTATGCGCGGTGGTGCTTTCTGCTGGGGTCTACTCTGTCGAGTGCTGCTTCTGGATCGGCTGAGTGTGCTGTCTGCTGGTGCCTCTCTGCTGAGCTGGCTATCTGCGTGGTGCTCTGCTGGGGCTTACTCTGCTCGGCACTGCTCCTGGTGCTGGGGCTTCTGCCTGGGGCTTCACTCTTGCTGGCACTGCTCCTGCAGTTCTGGTGTCTGCTCTGGTGCAGTACTCCTGCTTGGCTGCTTGCTCCTGAGTGGTGGTGTTCCTGCTGGCGCTTATCTTGCTGTGTGCTGCTACTCATCCTGCTTGGTAGCCTAGCCGTGGTCGTGTGGTAGTGCTCTGTTGTTGCTTGGTTCTCGCTGCTCCCCTGCTGCTTGCTCCTGGGTCCTGCTGTGTGCTCCCTGGCTCCTGCTGGTCCTGCTCGTCGCTTACCTGGTTCCTCCTCGTAGCTCCTGGTCTAGTCCTAAAGTCCTGCTGGTGCTGCTGTGCTGCTGGTGCGTTATTCTGCATGCTGCTGATCCTGGTCCTGCTGGTCCTGCTAGTACTCCTGGTGATGCTGCTCTGCTGGCTGTGAGCAGGAGAGCCCTCAACCTGAAGCAACGCCTCCCTAATGAGGCCGCCATGTCGGGTCCGCCAACATTGGAGGAAAGAGGCAGACTGCGAGAACGGGGAGGAGGCAATACAAACATCGAAGAGAAACATGTAGGGACTGAGGTGCTGGGAGTGACCTGAGAAGAGAATCGAGTATCTATGGCGGAAAGGACACAGGCTCTATGGGGACACAAAAGGAAGCAGGCCTGCTTGGAGAGAAGAAGGCGGAGAGCCTGGGTACACTTCGGAATGGCTCGCTCGGCTGTGGAAGCCACATGAACCTGTACCGGTAAGCTGCACCTCAAGAATCTGCCAGGCCGCAGTCAGCTGCATGGAAGAGAGACCTATGTGATGGGCAAGTGCAGCTCCTGGAGGGTGAGGCATCCGCCAGTTCGAAGGAGCAGGCCCCTCTCACAATCTCTCTCTCTCAAGCAGCCTGCTGAAGCCAGTCCTCTTCTGGCAGAGAGCAGCTCCTGTCTCCAGCAGTATCCTGTAATAGAGCCGTGCCATCGAAAGAGAAACTCTCGACAGCTGTAAGCTAACCCGCTGGCCGGAGCACGTGGAGGACCCCCTATGCAGTGGGAGAAAGGAGATGGCACTTCCACCACAGCTCCAACCCGCATTGCCCACCCCAGCTACAACCTCCAGAGGAAAGGCAGAGAGGCAGACTGGGATGGGACAGGAGCCACACCTTGTTCCTGCTCTTGGAGATAAGAGACAAACCATCAGGAGCAGGCGTACGCATCTCTCTCTCAGCTGGTACACCACCGACTCCTCATCCTCCAACACAACGCCCTTACCTGCACCTATGTGAACCGCCAGGACCCCCTCTATGGACTATGGCAAAACCTCAGTACCAGGTGGTGAAGATGCAAAACCGCGAATCACCGATTCTGCTTCACAACCCTCCAGATCCAGCACTGAACCTGTGCTCCCCGACCCCAGTCCAGGCTCTGCTCCTCCACCCCAGTAATGTCACTCCCAATTCCAAGCTTTCCACAGCCTCTCATCCTACAAAGCTACGAGCTGCCAGGAGTCCAGACAGGCGCGCCTGTCCCAGTCCAGGCACATGTGTCATTGAACGCCACCGTTGCCACGGTTCCACTGATGCCACCGCATGCCACCACATCACAGAATGCCACCGACACCAGTCCATCACCCACAGCTGCAGACCAGACAGCCGCACTACACTGCTCTTTCCTCCACCCCAACAGCCCAAGCCCGGCCTTCAGTACATCTGTCATTGGTATTGGGGGCTCTCACCATCACGGGGCTGAGCCCAGCTGTCTGAGAGCTTCCTCAACCACACTGTCCCTGTTGTCCTCTCGGGACCAGGCAACGTCAATGGCGATTCAGACCAGCACTCCAGCACAGCCACTCCACACAGCACTCTGGACCCTTCACCCTGAGACCCTCGGCACCACCTCTGAGTGACGACGAAGAGTGCCAGAGACTGGCTGGCTACCTGTTGACTTATTTGAACACTTGACTTGGGTCAGTTTTTCTTTTACAGCTTGTTATTAATAAAGATTCTCTCTGCCTTACACATCCTGCATCTCATTTATTTTTTTCTAATAAAGTCTTCGTGGAAACTTCTTAGAAATGGTTTAAGCACTTCTCTGCTTTGTGGATGGGTTAAGATAGCAGTGGGCATGAGGCAGGGATATCTTGGGGATGGGTAAGGATACAGTGGATTGGGCAGGGATACCTTTGGGATGGGTTAAGATACCTGTGGATGGGTAAGGATAGCCAAGTGGGATGGGCAGGATACCTTAGGATGGGTAATAGCTGTAGATAGAATAACCTCCAGTGCAAGCATAAGTGGGACTGTATGGTCCACCCTCCCAGGTCGCACACCTATGGCCCTTCATTATCAATCAACAAGTAAGCACTTGATCCACACATTTGAACACTAAACAAGAACTCTTTTAATTAAACTGCCCTATTCATTGTTAGGCCCAGCCCAACACTCTATGCGCCCATTCTCCTCAGGTGTGATTGAGACCAGCTGAAGGAAGCATCTCCATTAAATCATCTATCATCCTGTCTTGCACGTCCACTGGGGAGCTGGGCAGTTGCACTAGTGCTCTCTAGGGGTTTGCGCTGCTTCTTCCTCCATAGTGAAGCTCTGTTGGGGCCTTGCACATCCTCAGTTCTATCATGGTTTGCCTTGCCTCCATTAGCACCACTGTCACATGTCCCCCATGCCGTTGTTGGAGGTCCACTGAGCCTGTTCTGGCAACACTTGGTAGTGGGTGCGCATGAACATGCACAAGCTTCCACGATCCTCCTGCACACGGTCTGTGGGTAGATGCTGTCATGGGTGGTGAGATTGTACCTGGAACCTGTTGGGCACGGATGCCAAAGGCGTTCTCCACACCCGCCTTGCCTGGACAGCCTTAGTTTTGAAGATCCTGCTCTTCAGGGTGAGGCATCTGGAGGTGTAGGTTCATGAGGTAGGTTCTGAGGGAGAAGGCGTCTCCCCATGATGAACTAGGGCACATCTTGCGTGTCCGATTGGGCACGGGTCTGCGATCTGGAAAGCCACGATGAGTTGCAATTCACCCCTCCTTGAGGTCACTGTGCATTGTATACCTGGAGATCTGAACGCTGACCCGTTGCTGAGAGCATTCGATGTACATGAACTTGTAGTCAGGCATTGCCATGCGAGAAAAGTGATGTGACGGACGAAGCCCTCTGTAGTTGAAATACAGTGGACCCCGACTTGCGGCTGAAGCTTTGCAGGCCATGTTCTTGCCATCTATGGCTCCAACAGTGATGGGGGGAAGCTTCCAACTTCTATACCGCCTCGCTCTGGCAACTTTCTTCCAATCCTCTTCTCAGTGGAGGGGCACTGGAGCGAGCTCCTCCAGTATTCTTCCGGTGATGGCCCTGCACCACTTCTCTGACCACACATGCTGATGGTGTTGTGTGGACCATCCAGTCCTACTGCATGCTCCCTGTAGGTGGTCCCTGACGGCCAGGTGCACAGAGTCAGTGCCACCTTGAGTCCAGGCGGCTCAGCTGCGGCTGTGAAGTTGTGCTCTCTGCTTGGTCAACTGGGTGTTCAGGCTGCTCCGAAAGAACTTTGTCAAACATGGGCTTGGAGCGTCGATCCTCGATGAAGTTCTGGAATGCATGAGGGTTCTTCGTTCCTACGTATCCACCATCAGCTTGATTTAACAGTCTGCTACTCTGCTCTTCTCCTGATCCATCTTCGACCCAGACGCTTCTTGGCCTCACTCCTTTTCTCCGTAGAATTAGTTGAAAGAGCCTGTGATGGCTTCGCACTTGTTGGTCAGGATATACATGTGGCTACAAAAGGACTGTGTTATGACCATGGTGACACTCAATGGATGCCTGGTGGAAAGAGCAAGATCCACTCGACCGGCAAAAAGAGGTCATGCACAGCAGGGCTGCTGGACTGAAATGAGATCCAGGTGCAGTTGCTCCCCCTTTTTTATAGGCAATATAGTCTTTCCCGCCTATGTTGTCCCTTTTTGGCATCCTCTAGGCATCCTCTAGACATTCATGCTTATATCCGAGATAGAGTCGCCCTCTGTGAACATTTTTTTTCTGTTCGGCTTTTAAAATGCGTTTCCTGGCAGAGCTGCATCCGTTTCATCCATCCTTCTCCGCGTCCGTGCCTTACTAATGCTGCTATCCGTTTGCCCGGCCATCCGTTTCCTTCTCCCTGTGTCAGCTTTCTGCTGGAGCGGATTTGAGTTGCAACTGGATGGCAGCAGATGCCTAGCAACTGTAGCGGACGCGTAACGGAATGCCGACGGAGTAACAGAAACGGCATGTTCCTCATTGCGTCTGCGGATGCAGAACGAACGCATTGGATACATCTTATCTGCTTAAAGAGGTTTTGAGCAGCTCAAAACTTTTTGAGGTGGATGAACCATCAGTCGACAGAATGCTGGCAGATAGAGAGGAAAAAAACGGGAGCAGCAGTGAGTACAGAAACGCGAATGCATCGCGGTATAACCAATGGATGGCAAGTGTTTCTCTCCGTTTTACATCCTCTTTCCATCCATTGGTGCAGTGTGACATGGGCTTTATTTGCAAGCTCCCCATCCTCCTCTGGTTTCTAAATACAAAATTTAACCAAATATTATTTTAGCATGCAACCTGGCTTCACTCTGTTCTTCTAGGCTGGATAAAAGTCTTCAAGAGAGCTTTTAGTTGTTTTGCATTTGAAAAGTAACTGATAAAGTGGTTTAACATGAAACCAATAACCAGATTATTGAACCTTCAGCAAAATCAGATTTTACCAGATTGTATCTTTAATCCATTAATTTATCTTGAGTCCATCTCTGGATATGGTGTGTCGAATGGTACTGTCTACTCCATTATTTCTGTCCAGATTGGTCCTCTGAGATTAGTTTTTTCTGCCTTAGCTCCAGTTCTTAGTTCTATCAAGAAGGATAAGTGTTCAGTTCTGGGCTTGAGAATTTCTCAGACAAAATACTCTTTAAAAGGTTGACCTCTTCTTCATTACCACTCTTGTCATTTTGTCCTTACTCGTTTGACCTCTAGAATGTCTTTGTGCAAAAAGCTTTTTGTCACAAGCTATTTCAGCTATAGCTTCCCAGAAAGTGGTTTATTCTCCTTTTTCTTCTACAAGCCTGATACAAGTACAAAAGCCTGAAGAAAATTTTTTATATCTACAAAATGATTCTAGGATAGATCTGGGAAGGTAATATGAATTGTTATAAAATAAATTAAGTAGAACATGATTATTTTGTAAAACATGAATGAATAAAAGTATAGTCAACAATTGATTAATAAAGATATTNTAGTCAACAATTGATTAATAAAGATATTAATGTACTTGATATTTGACTGAAAGTATGAGAGGATATATAATGTAATTATAATGGAAGACTATGAAATAGTAGCACAAAACAATCTGTAAACCAACTGGCACACTGTATGTACATATATGGAAGATGGCTTCATGTTTTTATGTTTTGTTTGTTTATGTTTGTTTTAAAACCAATAAAAATTTGTAAAAACAAAACAAAACCCAATTCAGGACCAGAAGCCCTAATACTTGGAGATATTTCTGATGCTGTTGACCTGGGCTCAGCTATAGAGCTGTTGATGATCTACTCAAGAAACTGTGGATATGAAAAGTCATAAAATTTATGAACAAGATTAAACTCTATACCATATAGATAAACAAGGAACAAAAGAGCAAGAGGAAAGGCACTGTACCTTGTGATTACTATCTATGGTGTAGATGTGCCATATAATTTTTACAATATCTACTAATCAGCTAATCACATTAAGCATAATTGTTATGCACATCATCAGTAAAAATGTTTCCCTGCTCCTACATTGGAGATACTGCTGGGTGTATCTATTTTATGTGCTGCCTGGATTTGCCATCTGTTTATTGTTTTATGTAGATCATTATTTGTGCAGTACCTGGTGCTTGATGAGCTCAGTTGTTGGCTTGTAGCTGTTTGAAGCCCATGTCCCACTGCACCAATGGATGCAAAGAGGATGTAAAATGTTAAAAAAAGCTTGCCATCCGTTGGAAAAGCTATGCATCCGTTGTATACTCACTGCATACGTGTTTTATACGCTCTATCCCTCGAGCATCCGTCCACTGAGATTTCATCCATGCAAGAAGTTTTGAGCTGCACAAAACTATAAAGGATTAAAACAGAGAAAACTTTTGTATCTGGGATGTATCTTGGATATTTAGGATGTCTGGAGTATGCCTAGAGTATGTAGAAGGACACCTAGCGGAAAACCGATATTTCCTATAAAGGGTGGAGGAAATCACGCTGTTATCTCAGTATGAGTTCAGCAGCTGTGGTGTACAGACCTCTTCACCTGGGTCTTCCTCTTCCACATCATCCATTGTTCTCCACCATGGATCATGACACAATCCGCATGGTAGCTGTGATCATTCATCACCAGAACCAAACTCTGTTCAGACTGTTTCACCTTTTAATACACAAGGAGAAGAAGGAGATGTCCAAGAGCTGTGTGGGTCCAGGATGGATCATGAGAAGAATGGAGTTTGGACACTGTGACCAGCTGATGTGAAGCGAGGAATGAGACCCTCGTGCATTCCATCACTTCATGAAGATGCCCTCAGCCATGTTTGATGAACTTGTAGAGCATCTGAGACCCAGGTTGACCAAGCCGAGCACCAACTTCCATCCCAGCCTGACCCTGGACTGAAGTGGCACTGGACTCTGCACACCTGGCCTCTGGACCACATACAAAAACATGCAGTATGCCTGAAGGGTGCCACAACAACACCATCAGATTGTGGTCAGAGAAGTGGTGCAGGCCATCATCGAAGAATACGTGGAGGAGCCCTCAAGCGTCCCACACTGAACAAGGCTGGAGAAAGTTGCAGAAGAGTGTATCAGAGGTGAACTTTCCCCACACGTTGGAGCCATAGATGGGAAGCACGTGGCCTGCAAAGCTCCAGCCAACTCAGGGTCCACTTATTTCAACTACAAGGGTTTCTTCAGTATCATGTTCTCTTTGCCATGGTTGAATGCTGACTACAAGCTCATGTACACGATGCTTCAGGCAAGGGTCTGCTTCGATAGCCAGGTATACAATGCCAGTGACCTCAGGATGCTGGAATGCACCTCATCATGGGTTTTCCAGACAGGTTTTCCATCCTGCACAATCTCATGCAACCACCGCTACCCCAGTGTTGCAGAACAGACTTGTGGATCGGTCAACAAGGAATGGGGACAGGAGCTTGGTGAATGAGAAAGACGAAACCTGATAGACACTGTGGATGTACAAGGCCCCAACAGAGCTTCACATGAAGGAAGAAGCAGCGCAAACACTACTGAGACACTGGGTGCAACTCCCCCAGCTGAGCAGTGGAGTGCAAGACAGGATGGTAGATGGTTAATGGATGCTTCCTGAGCTGTCTTCATTACACTGATGAGATTTGTGCCATGTATGTTGAGTGGGCCTACAATGAAGGCATTAATAAAGAGCTTTGTTTATTTTGGAATGTGTTGATCAATTGAATAATTGTTAGTGATACAAAAGGTCCATATGTGTGGCAGCTGGGGGGTGGACCATACAGTCCCACGATGCTTGCACTGGAGGTTTATTCTATCCCACAAACATCCTTACCTATCCCACAACTTCCTTACCCTCCACAAATGCAAAGCTTAACATTTTTTAAAAAGTTTTCACCACACTTTATTAAAAAAAAAATGAACCAAGTGTGTTAGAAAGATAACCTTTATAATAACTGTCTTAAGTAAACTGTATGATTTATTAAAAAAGCAAATGAACCAAGATAAAGTGTCTTAAGCAAAGATAAAGTGAACAGTAACAACTCAGTCTCTGCACTATTCTCAGTCACTGTCGAGTATGTCCATGGTCTCAGCTGTTAAGCGGCCAGAGACTGTGGAGGTGGCTGTGCTTGAGTGTAGTCTGAGGCGCATTGTTGGTGGTCCGAGAGTACAACAGGGATGGTGTGTTCAGAAAGCTCTCAGAGAGGTGACTCAGTCCCGTGAAGTTGAGCCCTTCATCAAGTACCTGGGATGTGAGCACAAGACGATGGACAGATTGTCCATTGATGGGCTTGGCTGTGGGGTGGAGGACGGAGGAGTGTAGGGGCTGTCTGGTCTTGCAGCTGTGTGAGGTGTGGCATCTGTGGCATGCGATGAACCTGGGCCTGTTACTGGGAGGTCTGTTTGTGCTGTGGGAAGTCCTGGTATCATAGCCTTTGATAGGCTGTTGAAGCCGTGGAAGGGCTGTGATATCGCCTCCTGGTTGAGGATCAACCTGGACTGGTGTGAGCAGGTTTCAGCTGGGCCTTGAGGGTCTGTGCAGAAGTGCTGTGATCTTTTCCTTCATCACCTGGTGCTGGCCTCGGGCTAATCCCTCAAGGTGCGCTCACGTTAGGATGATGAAGGTGGCGGTGGAGGATCCTCTTCACGTACTGGACCAGCTGAGAAACAGTTCTGTGCTGGTCTTCATTGTGACCTGATCCAACAGGACATTGTGTTCTGGCCCTCCAGTCTGCCTCCTGCCTGCATCCTGTGGAGCTGGAGGTGGGGGTGCGTGGTCTCTGGTGGCTGCTGCTTCTTCCTCATTTGTGACAGGGATCACTCCAAGTCGTCCGGCATGGGTGTGCAGCTGTCAGGGGGGTTCTCTGCCATGGGGCCCTCCAAAGACTTGCCTGGACAGGGCAGCTGGCTCCTGGCTGGAAGAGACTGGCTGTCTGTGGGCTGTCTGAGGGAGAGGGGTGTCAGAGGGGCTGCTCCTTGTGGCGGACATCACCCTCCAGGAAGCTGCACTTGGCCATGATTCCATCTCCCGGTCGGTGAGCTGTTGACAGCGGCCTGGCCAGTTTTTTTTGAGGGTGTGTTGCCATACCAGGTGTGCATGATGCTTCCACCATCCCAGAGTACATCTGCAGTGTAGCCAGGCTCTCTGCCTTGGTCTCTCCATGCCTGCTGCTTCTTCTTTGGTGTCACGATACAGTCTGTGGCCCTTTCTCCAGAGATACTCGTTCTCCTCAGCCATTCCAGCACCTCATCTCATGCTCCTTGGAAACGGTTGTACTGTTTCCTCTCTCCTTATCCTTCCCTTGCCTCTTCCTCTCTTGGCAGGACCTTCAGCAGCAGGGCCTTCAGGGGCCTTGAGCAGCAGGCTTTGAGGGCCTTGGGCTGGTCCACCACAGCAGCAGCAGTAGCAGCAGCACCAGCAGCACCAGTAGACAGACAGCAGCAGGAGAAGCCCAGCAGCAGGAGAAGCAGCCAGCAGCACCAGCACCACCAGCAGCAGGAGAAGCACCAGCAGCAGCAACACCAAGCAGCAGCAGCAGCAGCAGGAGAACAGCAGCAGTTTCAGTTAGGTGCCAGGGGTGGGATGGTGGTTCTGTCCTTCTGCCAGGGCTAGCACGAGTAGGCATGGGCTTTTCTCTTTCCTGACTGACGAACCATGGTGTTATTCAAAGATGTATTGTGCAGCACGTCTTTCCTCTGAATTGTTGACTGTGTGCGAGCTGCTCCTTTTATATCCGGAACTATGCACTTCATATCCCCGCATGCCAGTGACTGTTTTGCATCCAATATACACACTATGCATCCGCTTTGCTTCTATAGGTCGTCCGTGATGCATCTGCGTCATCGCGCTCTGCATCCGCCCCTTCACATCCATCCGCTTCGCTATTCTTCCCAGAACCCTGCGGATGTGTCCTTCGTTTCCATCTGCTGTCATTCCTCTAGGCTTCTACGAACATCCATTTAACATCCACTATGTACTACCCCCATCTGTTCTGTTCCTTCTTTCCGTCTTTTTCTCTTTTCCGTTCTTTTCCGTTCTTTTCCGTTCTGTTTATGCAATTTTCACCACTTTTTGGAGCGGATGACAATGGATGGAGCCACCCCCGAAATTTTGCTCGTCCGCTGTATCCTTTATGCATACATTTTGTGTCCATCGGCCAATGGAACAGGGCCTTAAGTATCCAACTAAGTAATATCATCAGTGTCCAATAATCTAGTTGGACCAGTTTCTCTCTCTCTCTCTCTCTCTCCCAGTTCTAGAAAGTACCACACTCCACAGTCCAAACCTAAACTACATATAGTCTCTTGGATTGGATTTTATTTTTAATAAAGTCTTGTACTATGAGTTGTCCACCATTATAAACATGAGTCAGTTGCCAAATTGTCCGAATTTTACTCTTGTGGCCCTGGGGATTCTGCAACAATCATAAGTATGAAAAACTTTTTTAGTGCCATTGTAACTTTGAACACTCACTAAATGAATAGTTGTAAGCCAACCATTATATACTTTAATACCAGTACAGCTAAAGACAATTGAAGCATACCTCAAAGGGGCTCTGAAAACATGATGAAGGTAATATTATGGGACCACTGCAAAAAACAACAACAACAACAAAGGCCATGTTTATATCACGGTAGGTGAAAAAGGTCAAAATACCAATTAATGTGCCACAAGTCTACTTGCTCTTTTTCCCAGTTAATGTGAGTATTGAGATAACTATTTGTTTTCTGTGGTCAGAAATAAGATCATTTAATAAATAAGGGTATTTGCAGGTCTGGGCGTGATTAATAGGAATGCTTTTTCTCTGATATACTGTATATTTAATTTTAGAAATGCCATGTCACCCTGTAGTATGAATGGCTTCTCAAAGAAGTTGAAGAGACAGTACTGAAGGTACTTTGGATGTGAGACCCAAACTGCTTTTTTCTCCTTTGAGGATCCCATTACAAAAATACAATGGAAAAGCAGCCTATACAATTTCAAGGCCTTTGTGGTATTCATTGCAATTCTTAAAGATAAAATATGTAAAGAGAAAAGTAATCCCCCGGAGTCGGATAGCTGATAAATCTATAATAATAACTATAATATTCACTATCACCTCCATTGTTTTTCACTTGCATTGATTCTTCTGCCAACAATGCTAAAATAGTTGGGCAAGGGCTACCAAACATCAGTAACATCTTCCAGACTATCATAACTCCTTTACATAGACAATTTGAAATTGTATGGAAAAAATACCATCTGGAAGAGAATTACTGCTCAACGCTATCTGTACATACAGCTAAGATAATGCAATGGGGTTCGGACTCCATAATACTTGAGTGCAATCCCAAAACATCTGTTGCAGCACTTGAACACCATCAGTATTGATACCGTGGGGCTAAATATAAATTTAAGTGCTATTTTTATTTTTATAAGCACCTACAAAACCTAAGCTAGAACATCCAATATAATCTTTTATAGTGCAGGAGAAAACAAATAAGCAAATTAGAAACAGAATTTTTTAGAAAAGAGTAATGTATATAAAATAGAAAGAAACTCAGGTTGGCGGACTTCCCTGATGAAAATAGGAATCTTAGAAATTTGAATTGCATTTTAATCTAGATTTTTCCCAATATAGATCCCTTCTAAATTCCTAGTCATCCAGTAATTATGAAAAGTTGCAGTCTCAGAATAACAGCAGAGAAGCGGGTATTGCTTCTTCCCTCTACTGCAAAATGATGATGGGTTCTGTATTATAAAAGCTACTTTTACAAGTATTTTAGATTATTCTAGATTCTGCTCAAATATATTCTGTTTTTTAAACCAATGAGGTGCTCATTCAATGGTCATGTGAGGGTTATATGGACACACAGGCATTGTTGATATCTTCCCCAGCCCAGTGGCCATCATCCTCATCAATAAGAAGGAAAGAATATGGAGAAAATCTGGTTCCTTCAGATGCTGATATATGCCACTTAAAGATGTTTCATATCACTTCTGGTATAGTTTTGACACTGTCTTTCTTATCCCACTTTCATACCATCATTGTTTAAATACTCTAAGTTCTCAGAACTAGTTTAAAGATGATCTGACTCAAACTGCAAAGAAAATGAACATGCAATGGTGATCCCTGCCCTTTTCAGAGCTGCATAATGTCTTACAGTAATAAAATAAGTCACCCTCATCCCTTTTTGACTTAGTAAGAAAGGATAGGAAAATATTTGTTCCGTCTGGAAAAGAAGCACATGAGACCGGGTTCCAACTAACAACTCTTTATTCGGTTAACAGCAACAGTAACGGAACATGCTAAGCTGCAGCAGCCCTTTATATAGAGGCTTGCCTGCCGGCTTGTAGCCAATGACACTATTTAATCTTGCTGCCTTTGAGCGACTGAACCTACTGAACCAATCCACTACTGGCCTTTTGGCCAATCAGAATTGACTACTTGGAACCTCCAAGTTTATCAGAACACCCCTCCCCCTTTAGTTCAGTCCTACGTGTGAGTGAGTAGTCGCGCAGGTAGGTGGGGCTTTTTCTGTCCTAGTTGACCCGGTGGCTCATTCTCGCCTAGGACTTCAAGCGTTCAGTCAGAATCGCTGTCTCCTCCGGCTTTTCTCCATGGAACCACCGGAAGGGTGAGTCTCTGACACTTCCCGCCTGAGTTTCTCAGGCCGTTGAAGTGGTTCTGCCACTCCCTCCCGGTTCAACCAGGCTGGTTGAGCCGCCTGGCTGGCACCTTCAGGTCGGCTTCCTTTCACCAGGACTTCTTCCTCGAGGTCTCATCTAACTAAGTAGTGCTTTTGATTGGTTAGATTTCTGGTTGTGATTTTAATGGTTCATTTTCACATCCTTTTTTATTTATTTGTATTTCCTCCCCCTCCTTGGTTTTGTTTTTCGTCGAAATTTATTATTTGAGGTTGCACGGTTGTTTGTGCCTCGATGTTGCGGGGAACGAAGCCTGGTCTATGTGCTGCTTCCACTCTCTTCCATCATCCACAGTTAGTCGGTGGACCAGGGGCCTGTTATTTGTGTGATTGGGCTGGAAGCCAAAGGGGGTCCCCAGTAAAATTCTTGCATAGACCAGGTCGCTGATTTTGAAAGTGCGGTATCAGCTGGAAGAGTCAGGGGGTTTCTCGCAAGTATAATTGGGTGGCAACCTATCTAAATGGATCTGAGTTTTCTCCCATTAATAATTCTGCCGGGCTCTTGTTCGTTGTGCTACTGGGAGTGATGTGTTGTAGTGTAAATAAGTGGTTTAGCTTGTCTTGGACATCCCCATGGTCCATTTCTCAAGACCTTCTTTTGTGAACCGGACCATTCGCTCGGCCTACCATTCGCCGCGGGTGAGGCCAGTGCGGTTAGTGCATGGCATAATACCAAAAGAGGCTAAGTATTGTTTGAATTGTATTGCTGTTAGTTGTGGCCCATTGTCAGATACCAACAAATCAGGTAACCCATGAGTTGCAAATAATTGTTTAGCTGTTTTATAACAGTGCGGTTGTTGTGGATGACATTAAGATGACTTCAAGCCAATTTGAATATGCATCCAAACTATTAAAAAATGTATTGCCCCTAGTTGTCTCGCAAAATCAATATGGATTCGAGACAAGGGCCTCGTGGGATCTCCAGTCCCGTATGGGGCTTGGGGTGGTGTGGGTCTAGCTCTCTGGCACTTGTGGCATGTTGCAACCCAGCGTTCAATGTCCTTGTCTAAGCCAGGCCACCAGACATAGCTCCTGGCCAGGCTTTTCATTTTAACTATGCTTGGGTGGCCCTCAGTAACATGCCTAACACCTCTTCTTGAAGTTTGGATGAACCACCACCCGATCTCCCCACTACAAACACCCCTTTTGTATGACAGTTCAGTTTGTCTAGTCCGAAAAGGTTTAAAGTTTTCAGTCTTTTGGCCTTCCGGCCAGCCTTTACCTACCCAAGTCAAAACGCGGGCAGTCAATGAGTCTTTCACATCGCTATGGCGACATCACCCGCAGTCAATGGAAGTTCAGGCAGGTTTCTAGTTGTTAGAGTGCAGTGGCTGGAGCCAGGTCGTCCTCTAAGATTGGTAAAGGTGTTTGGCTTAATGTGTCTGCATGGGCGATTTATTCCCAGGTCGATGCAGCAATGTATATGAATAGACTGCCAGGAATTCTGACCACCTAGTCATCCGTGGTGATAGAATGTTCGGTGTGGATTTATTCCCAGCCAAAAATCCTGTAATGGTTTATGGTTAATAACAATGGAGAATGTTCTACCGTATAGGATTCATGAAAGCGTTTTACTCCGGCGAAATTGCCAAGGCTTCTCTGTCTAGTTGGCTATCGTTGCATTCCGCTTTGGAGAGTGTTTTCGAATAAAAAGTGATGGGTGCCTCTCTCCTGTCAGGTAATTGGTGGCTCAGGATAGCACCAACTCCGAATGGTGAGGCGTCGCAGGTGACCGTCAAGGGTAAACTGAAAAAGAATGGTGTCTGAGGTTAAAAAAGTCTTTTATATTTTGAAAGACTCTTTGTTCTTGTGACCCCAAGTCCAGACAGTTTTTTTATCTAGCAACCGGTTTGCAATGGTTCTGCTATCATTGCTTTGTGGGGGAGGAATACATTATAAAAAACTGATCAGACCCAAGAATGCCTGTAAGTTTTATTTCTTAGTCTGGGTTGTCTTTAATTTTTTCTATTGGGTGAATACCTTGTTCGTCAATCAAATATCCTAAAAATTCGACTCGGTCAGTGGCCAGCAGCATTTTTCTCTTTTTTAACTTTCAGGCTGGATTCTCTGAATTCGGTTAGCATTCCTTTAGTCTAGCTTCTAATTGGGACGTGTTTTTTGCTGAAATTAGGACGTCATCAAAGTATGGAACGACCCCTTTTATTCCATTTAATAGGCATTCCATGAGGCTTTGGAAGATGCCTGGGGCAATGCTCACTCTGAATTGAAGTCTGTTACATTTGAACGCCCTCTATGCATTACTATTGTTGTGTGCCTCGGCCATTATGGGGGTCTACTGGAAGTTGCTGATATGCCTGGGCCAAATCGAGCTTAGCAAAAAATTTTTCCTCCCCAAGTGAGTGCAGTAAGTGCTGCACTACTGGTACCGGGTATGCACTTTGCTGTAGCGCATGGTTCAGGGTAGCCTTGTACTCTCCACAGAGCTCACAGACCCATCCAGTTTTACAGGTGTTACTATTGGTGTCTCCCACCTGACATGGTCAGTGGTTCTATGACCCCTTGTGCAATCAATTTATTTAATTGCTCATCTTATTTTCAGTTTTAATGCAAAGGGGACCCGTCTGGCTTTTAGTCTTCTTGGTGCTATTTGGGGATCTAGGCTAAAGGATATTGGGGTTCCCCAGTACCTGCCTAGAGTTGCCGTCAAAGACGTCCTGGAATTCATGTAGCAGTTCTCTTCCCAATCGCTCGTGACTATTCGGCTCACTCCAGTCATCCCGATGCCCAATGGTGCGAAACCATTCGATGCCCAGAAGGTTGGGATGATCTCGGTCGACTATAGTCAATGGCAGACTTCAGCATGTTGTTTGTATGTTACTTTGAAGTGTCCCAGACCTCCATGGGAATCCTATTTCCCTGATAGTCTTTGAGAATTAATTTTTGTTTTTGAGTTCGTTTTGTCTGATGTTTGGAATCAGACGTCTAATTGTGTTCCAAGACACCACTGATAGAAAAGATCCTGAGTCGACCTCCATCTCACAAGGGCTTTCTTCAATGGACACTACAATTCTGACTTTTTTCTCGCTTTCCATCTGTGCACTTCCTATATTGACAGTCTGATGTGTGTTTTCTTGGTTGCTGGTTCCCTTGCTGCGCTCCCATTTCTGTCGGCTTGCTCGGGTCAGTTTCTGTAGGGAATTACCGTGTCTGCTAAGGCTGCTGTTTCTTTGATTTTGGCAGACTCTTTCAATATTCCCCTCTTTTTGCAAGCCTGACAGATGGCATCAAGGAACCTGCACTCGGCTCAGGGTGGTTTCCTCCGCAACAGCGCATTCCACCAATTTTTTCTTTCCTTCTATGCCTTTTTTGGTTTGCATAAAGGCAGTGGACCTCATCGTCATCTTCATCATGTTCTGATGACTCGTCTAGGTCTTCGTGGTGTGTGTGTTTGTGCAGGCTTGCTTTCTCCCTCACCTGAGATTTTCTCTTTTGGCAGGGTTCATGTCAGCACTGACGTTCATCATCTTCATTGTGGCTGCTGATCTTTGGGCTTCCACGGTGGTTGCTTCATGATTGCCTCTGCCCACCATTATGTTAGGTCGTTTAAGGAGTTTGCTGTTGAAGGGTAGAGTCCCTAAGACCTAAACACGACACGATCTCACATTGCCTCATCCATATCTTGAATTCACAGGGCTCCTCCAATATGGCGCAGAGCTGCACGAAATCAGCAATGGTTTCATCTTCCCTCTGGTCTCTCTTATAAAATTTCATGTCTCTTGATGAGGTTTGAGCAACCGGCTGTAGTGAGCTTTCAGTATTCGGTTAAGTTCAGACCAGGTCATCTGTTTCACATGTCTGGGCTTCGCTAATGCCCTTAGCCATCTTAAATACGGCTGGCCCACAATGTGTTAGGAAGACAGCCCTCTTTCGTTGATTGGAAATTCTTTCCATTTCGTTGCTCTCCAGAAACATCAGGAAACGATCAATATAAGTCTCCCAATCTTCTTCATTGGGATTGAATGGTGTGGGGCAGCGCGTTATTACCAGTCATCTCGTCTAGCGTGGTTTTTCTCTCGCTGCGTGCTCGGCCTCCACTTCAGGACGATCCCACCTTCATCGCCAGTGTTCCATCCGGAAAGAAGCGATGAGACCGGGTTCCAACTAACAACTCTTTATTTGGTTTAACAGCAACAGTAACGGAACATTGGCTCAAGCCGCGGCAGCCCTTTATATAGAGGCTTGCCTGCCAGCTTGTAGCCAATGGCACTGATTTAATCTTGCCGTCTTTGAGCGGCTTCTTGGATTGGTTCCTACTGAACCAATCCACTACTGGCCCTTTTGGCCAATCAGAACTGACTACTTGGAACCTTCCAAGTTATACAGAACAATATTAATAGCCATTCATTCAGTATATCAACAGGAAGAAAAGCAGATCTACCTCTGTCAATTTTATTTCTGCTCCTTTATCTGAATTGAGGCTGGGGAGCTACAAAACTGTTAAGCTAACCTTTCTCTACTTACCTCTGAGGAATTTCAATGAAGAAAAAACTTATCAGATTTTGCCCACTAGTAATCTAGCTAACTATAAACATTTCTCTTACAAAATCAGAAGCCCAGGAGTTGGGAGTGGGAGGCAAAGGTTCTTCTCAGTATCAAAGTGAAACCATACTATCTCAAATAGCAAACTATCTTCTCAGCAAGTCCTTTATTTGACCATCTGGCTTAAAACCAGGGCAGAATTTTGACTAGAACTAAACTTGTTTTACAGGGCCATGTGTTTCTGTCCCAAACTCATGTATTAAGTGTACCATTTTTGTCCAGCTTAATGAAAATACAACAGTGTAATTGCTATCATGAAGTCATGCTCTGAAGTCTAAGAAATAACACTGGGGGTTCCCCCCTTTTTTTCCTGTTGTCAGTTATGGGCAGGTTATTCATTGTCATGATCCCCTTGCAAGTCATAAGAATTGTTTCTATAGTGGAATATTATACAGAGTGCAATTTTTGCCTTAACATAAAATAAAGGAATCCTGCTTCTTTCTTTACTATTCCCACATAAAATGTATTCTTAAGGCTGATTTTCTGCAACATTTTATTCTTTTTCCTATAATTTCTGGGTCAGGAATCCAGAAAGAGGACACTATCAGCATATTATTCTCTCAGGAAACTAGTGATAACTAGTTATTCTGGAAAGATCTTCTGGAAGGGAAGAGGTGTAAAATTCATGAATCCATAAATTCACAAATTACATAAAACTTTGCCTTACAGTTGTGCTAAAGCATAAGCAATAAGGTACTTGAGAGGAGGTCATAGCAACCGGTAAGACTTTGTAATTGGATATTCTTTGGACTGTAAAACATACATGACCTGGACCGTTTATTGGACAGTGCTATTTCTTAAAGTAAACTTTAACTCAATTTAGTGTATCTGTGTGTGGCTGAATAATTATTCATAATTACTCTCATAAATGTTTCCACATGCATATCCTTGTTATTCAAGGGTTATTCTGTACATATCATAACACACTAGGTTGGGAAGGATTCAGTGTAGGTGAAAGGGGATGTCTCTCCTTGGTTTTGGCTGTGCTTCTCAACTTTTCCTGCTAAAGTTGCTCTCCTTTGCTACTGTTGGCAATTGCACCATTCCAGGTCCCAGGCTCCCTTGTAGTTCCCCAGATTCTTCTTTTTGTTTTCTTTGTAATAACTGAACCTGGAGAAATTTCCAAGCCCTTCTTACATCAGTCCTTATGAAAACAGAGAGCCACATTCCCTGCTGGTGATCTTGTTTTCATAGCTTCGTGCTCAATGAGTCAGAAAAGCCAAATTAGATGTCCCCAATAAAGTGGAGGGGGGGAATTTGGCTTAGGTGTGGAATCCTATGGCCTTCAGTGTTATTGTGGATGGAGGCATTTTGAGCCAAAGCCAAGGAATGGCTGATCTTGCTGCAATTATTTGACTTTAAGTGGTATGTAATATTTCCTGCAAGATTCAGCTTACAAAAAACAAGATTTGACATAGGATCTGCTACAGATAGTTGCTTATTTTTACACAATTGATATTTTTAGTAATTAAGATCATGCACCCCTTCTTCCAGTATGAAAAAGATAAAACAAAATTCATTATAATGACAAATTTATATACATTGTATACATCTGGCAGCCAAAGGCTTGCAAGTGGGGGTGGGATTCTACCAGTTCGCACCTATTCACTAGAACTGGTTGTTAACATTCTAAGCAGTTCAGAGAACTGGTTGNTTACAGAAACTGCCTCTCCATTAACCCTTTTTACATTCTTAGAAGGACTAGATTTCCTGTCTCTGGAACTTCCCTGGAGGTTTTTTTTTCATTCTTTGCAGGTACTTTGCTTGTGTGGAGTGACCATTCAAAGTTACAGTGGCACTGAAAAAAGTGACTTATGACCATTTTTCACACTTCGGACTGTTGCAGCATCCTCACAGTCATGAGAAGCCAGGCGAGAAGATGTGTGCATCGTGTGAGTGATATTGAGTTGACCACACCCAGCCAATAACATGATCACTAAGCCACGTCCACCACCTAAGCCATGCCCACAGAACCCTGCTTGCAAGTTAATATAAAGTAAGAAGGAAAAAAGAGCAAATAAATAAAAGAGAAAGCTATAAATTCAAGAAGGAGGAAAAAGTGAAAGAAAATTTGAGAAGAAAAAAAGATGCAAAGTAGTAGATTCAGATCTTTTTTAGAGCAGTTATAAATACAAAGATGAATGTGTCTGTTATTCCACGATTACAACATAGCTCTCTCCTTTCTATAGTCTATTTTGAAAATTTATCAAGACCATAGTTCATAAGTTCTTTTTTCTGTTTCATGCAAAAGTCTACAAAGAATTTCCAGTTACCAGTAAACATAGATATAGTCTTTTGTCTAATTAAGGAGGTCAGTTTAGCTATCTTCAGCAAGTTCCATTATGTTCACCAATCATTCCTCCATTGCCAAATTTTTCCATCTTTATGCATACTATAATCCAACCCTGCAGTTATCATACACAAAACAAAGTTCCAAAACTTTTTTTCACTGTTTATCCATCAATCTTCAAAAAAAAAACCTCTGGTTTGAATTATATATTAAATTTTAAAATCAATGTATGTATTTGAATACAGAATTTCTAGTTTTTTATGTCCATCAAAGTTGATAAAATGGTTTTTGCTGTTCACATTTCCAACATAGATTTAAAGTGCCTTTATATATTCTAGATAATTTTGGGGGAAACATATACCAACCATATATCATTTCATAAAAATACATTATAACATACTGTAAATTTCAATCCTTTCAATCACATATTTGTTCAATATTCGCTTTGTATGTTACAACCAATGTTTTCAGCCAGATCTAAATATAATAAAATTTCATTTACCCATGATTTAATGGCAAATGAGCATGAATATTGCATGAGTGAAGCAACCACTTGATCGCTTCCTTTAATGACCCCATTCCAGCTCTACCTGATGCAGTTGTTAAGCAAACATAAAAAGAGTTAAGCAGGGCTCAGGGTTTCTCAGGGTGTGGGGAGGACATGGGAGGCCTAGCAGAGGCCCAGGCCTGCCTGCCCAGGCATCCCAAGGCCTCTAACCTCTTCTGAATAGAAGAGCAGGTACTTTGCCCTTGGCCATCCCTGCAGTCTACATGGTGCCCTCCCAGAAGCATGTGCTATCTCGGAGTGGCCACAAGCCAGATTGCATGGTTTGTGGTATGTGAGTGCTTCCACCAGATCTGTTGTGATTAATCTTGCCAGTGTTGTGGGCTTAGAGCCAAGCAAATAAAATGCCTTGCAAAACTCACCCCATCAAGATCGTATTCATTGTAAATGAGGAGAGCAACAATCCAATACACCTTTATACAATCAGTTAGTGACACAATGCTGCCGAGGAATAAGAAATGTTCCTTTTTTCCATGAAGTAGGAGTGAAAATATTTTTTTCCTGCAAGATTTGTAACAGCCCAAGGACATGAAATATTTTCAGCAATAAACATCTGGCAAGGGATGCTTTTGAGAGATTGGGAGTGGAATGGGTGCATTTTCAAGGAGAGGTTAAAATGATCACATGATCAACATATATTAAAAAGGAGCAACACTTCAACTGTGCAATCATAGCTGGCTTCTATTTATTTTTTGACATTTTCTTCCCCTGTGTGGACACTCCTGAAGTGGAAGTAGTGGTAGTCTAGAAGTGATATTGCAATGTTGTAATATTTTGCAAACTACTTGCAGTATTTCTTGTGAATGTTCACGCTGCATGTCTCAGAATTTGAACATTCAGTGAAACCAAAATCCATTTCAAAATTCTTCTTCCATCATTTAAAGTTGCTACAACTTCCACATAAGTATTTTAGGTTACACTGCCTGTCATAAATTGTGGTTTGTGACAGCACTGTGAAAATGCAGGATGTGGCATTCAATATAAAGTTCAACCTCTCATTTCAGGAATTTTATAGTTTCGTTACTGCTGTGAGAATGAAAAGAATGCAAATGACACCTGTATTTTTAAAATGAAGCAGTGGTGGTAAGATTTCATGACAATGGTTAGTCAAGGAAGGATTCAGGTGATGGCTTCAATTTTTGAAAACCTCTTTGCCTCACCTCAGGATTAACAAAAGCATAACTCACTGTGGAAATAAGAACAATTGTGCAAAATTGTCTGTTCTGTATTGTTCATATAGGTTGAAGATTTTTAACTTATGTCTGTCCAGAAATGTTGTAATTTTCTTAATGTACAGTTCCAGCAGTACTATATTTAACTTGTCAGTACAAATTAAATGGGTTATACATCACCATTCCCATATTTTCACTTTAGATTCTATTTTTCCCCATGACTTTGGACATGGGATTGCCTGAAAAAGCAGCAGTTCCAAATCCAAGTGAGGAAGACTGGAGCAAGCTACCTAAGCAAATCTATTTTCTGGAAAACACTGAAAATTGTAGCTGTTCCATTTCTTTAATTTTCCAAATCCAACCTTTGTATTCAGTATTATGCTGGAATGGCCTAATGATTGGTCTTATTTAATCCAAGATTTTTTCTTGCTTAGAATAGAGCCAATGAGCAGGCAGACTAATATTTTGTTGGTTGCTCACTTCTCTGAGCCAGTAAGTAGATGATTGACAAGAATATGATTATGTACTATGATGGACAAATGATCAGTCCCATTTTTAGATAAACACTCTATTCTGAGAGCAGCACAGCTAATGTTCTTGCTCAGTTATGATAAAGTGTAGCTGTAGGCAACTGTATAACTTTCAGTATACATCATAAAAATAGTTTTGACCTGGTAATGCATTGCTTCAGGAAAAATAGTGAACCAAATGAGCTTTCCATAAACATTTGTATTAGAAAATGTCCACTTTCAAAAGAGAAGAAAAAAGACTTTGCTCACAACATGTGCAAATACAATGTTTTGTTTAAATTTTTAGCAATTCCCTAACCCAGTTACCCTCAAAATTTGTATTAGCCAAGAAGCTGAGGTCACATGAGTTAAAGCATCATCTGAAACACTGCTAAAATAGTTTAAACAAAGAATGAATAAAGTCTATATGGAGTAACATATAGTAAGATACCTTCATATTCAGTTATATTATATATTATATTATATTAGGAGCCTCAGTGGTGCAGTGCTTAGAGTGCAGTGCTGCAAGCTAGTCCTACTGCAATTTGGCAGATCGAATCCCACCAGGCTCAAGCCTTCCATCCTTCCGAGGTGGGTAAAATGAGGACCCAGATTGTTGGGGGCAATATGCTGACTCTGTAAACTGCTTTGAGAGGGCTGTAAAGCACTAAGACTATAAGTCTAAGTGCTATTACTATTATGCTGGAACAGTCTAACCATTGGTCACATTCAATCCAAGGTGTTTTAACTCGCAGAACATATAGCTTTGGTGGCATGCAGAAGTAGAAGAGATGTGGGCATATTTGTGAAGGGATTCTGATAAGTTTGAATGAAAGCTTTTGATTCAAAATTTCAAAAAAATGATTGGTAATCATGGATGAACTACCCTAAAAATTAACCAATTTTCCATTTGGAGTTTAGAAGGAAAGTCCTAAGGATATTCCAGGGCAGACTTTCAAATAACAAGATATTTGTTGTTGTCCTTGCTGAAGCAAAGGTCCACCTCAAAGCTTTCTCCAGAAAGGTTGACATTGTGCAGTGATTTTTTTTCTGACTACAGACATGTGTGGGAAGTAAATTGTAAAGAGAAAATTTTGCAAATAATTGGGACTTTTAAAAAGTGTTTCTGCTCCTGATTAGATAACAATTTTTCATTAAAACTAAGATGTATAGTAAGACTTCCTAAGTGCTAAATCTGCATTCCAACACTTCAAATTCTTGGTCCTCCTCAAGTATTGCAGGAAAAAAATTATCCCATTAAGGGAAAATATTGATACAATAAATCAGTCAGTGAAGGGTTGGATTGAATTATTGGAAGCATCTTTCTCCTAGTGCATTATGAGTTCCTCCTTTGGAGGCAGATCTGTTTAAAGGGGTAGGAAGAAAGGGGAAAGCAACATAAGGCTTTTTTCACTAGGTCCTGTAGAGTTCAGGGAGAACAATCTCTCATATAAGGATGGTCAAGAATAGACTAATGTGTTTCATGACAATTTGAGCCATTCTTATATTCAGATAACAAAACCTGAAAACATTTTATTGTATTCTGAGTGCACCAAGACTGGGAGGGTTATATTCAGGGGGGATGTTGGGGTGCTCTCTCTCCCCTTCAGGGATCTTCCATGTCTTTCAGGGAGATTACATGTGAGGGAGCAGCAGTTTGCAGGCCTTCTGAATCTTTCTTTGGTAACTAAAGATTTTCCTGTTTCTTTTCTTTTTCAAAGGTCTGAACTGTCCTAAAAGGCTGTTGCCAGAGGTGAAGAGAGAAGACTTAGCAAGCTGTTGGCTTCTGTTCAGAATTTATGCTGATGGGGTCCTTGGAGATCTGCCCCCATCTTGAACATCTTTTTCTCTGTATGTTTATCAGCTAAGTCCTTCAACAAAAGTGGGTTGGGGGAACAAACAGTCTAAGAATTTCAAGATAGTTTGCCAAGAAAATGAAGAAGCAGCTGCAAATGACATTTATCTTATCAGCATGTCATTTCCCAATGGAAGGCCCATTAAAATGAATGCAAAAGTCTACATAATATTTGTTATTAGTTGGCACCAAAGATGGGGAGGGTAAAGAATAAGAACATAAATCTAACTTTTGTACAAGCATCTTGCTAGAGCTTTCTTACAAGCTGGGAAAACAATCCCAGGTTTTCTCATTTATAAAAGTAACAACAGGCAAAAATTACTAAAGCCAAGAGTGGCTTTGCCAGATTTGGAGATGAGAATAGGATAAAGGGGAAATAACTAGCTAAGCAGTAGCAGCTGCCAATAATAATTATATTAGCTTTGATAACAAATGGAATACGTGTCAGCAATATTATGTGTTGATGAAAAGAGGCATTCTGTATTACCCCAGATGAAATAGTATTTTGGTTTATATCTTGCACTGATCATATGATTTTTTAACCATGCTTAATTGAATAAACCATAATGGCTAGCTTCAAACAATGTGCAAACAATGATTTGCACACCACAATGGCAAAATTGGCAAGCAAAAATCAAGCCAAACATATTATAGTTTAGCATAATGGGTATATTCAGTTCAGGAGCATCCACAGGTAATTCAGAAAAATCAAGATGATGGCTGCAACTACCCAATCACCCTGAATCTGTCAACCTGGGGATGGAGAAGAGACATTTAAACATATATGTCTCACAAATTTCAGGTGGTCTTTAAAAAGCAGGTGGGCGGGAATGGGATCATTTGGTCTTGTTTTCTCTCTCTGTTCTGCTTAGGAGATGCCAAGTAAGGAAGTTAGGAAGCACCAGCCTATAGAAATCTAGATTGAATATCACAGAATTATGCAGCAAAGTACATGGGAAAAACTAGCTGCTGTATGCAATTATCTTCTTTTGTAGACTGAGATCTGAGTGTGTAACTCAACTACACAGGTGAAAGCTGTGTAACTTTCTGCCCCATATGTTTGTTTACAGAGATCCTCGCTTGACCTAAATATTTATTTTGCTTCTTGTCCCCATCTCCAAAACCTCATTTTGTCCTTTCACCTTTCTTTACAGTAATTATTTCACCTTGATAATCACAGTGAATTCTTTTAACACATTATGAACCAATTACATTTATTCTGCAGAAAGGAAACAAGCTGTAGCAAACATCTTCCAGTCAGGTCAACCTGCTGAAGAAAGATAACTTGCCTCTTCTTGAGTAAAGTATTGCTATATCAGCTCTTCCATAAGCTATGGAAAGTGTGCAGCCATTTGTGGATGAAGGATTTAGAAACTCCTTGTGGAAGTCAATGAGCACTATTCCACAACATCTCAGTATGTTTGGACATCTGCAACCTCTTCCACTAATGTAGTTCAGGAGGACAATTCTGAAGTCTTATGGGAATGCAACAGGAGCCATCTGGAACTATCATAGAGAACCAAATCTGTGAACTAAGGAATTGAATGTAAAGCTTGGTAACCCAAATTTGAATATTTTTTCAGGTTCTTAAAAGAAGAATGTATTTCATTTAAATTTACAGGAGTTCAATCCTTCAGACTTCCATCCTTCCGAGGTCAGTAAAATGAAGACCCAAATTGTTAGGACACAGTAAACTACTTAGAGAGTGCTATAAAACAAGGGTCTCCAAACTTTTGGACCTCAGGGACCACCAAACTCATACTTTTAAATCCGGAGGACCACAAATATGATTTTTTTAAAAAAAGATAATATATTTAATATATATATTTTATTTTTTATATTACTATCTATCTATAGTACTATCTAAAAATAATTCTTTAATATATAAATATATATATATATATTTAAATATAAAAATGCTTATTTAATTATAACAAATATATATATAACAAGAAAAGCAGAGCCCCCCCCCTCAAATTTCATTTCTCCCCCAAGTCAGAGGAAACCTCTCCCTCCTTTGCCAAGTGTGGCTACCTGGAGTTGGGGAGGGAAAGAGGGCTAGGCTGGAAGCTTCCCCCGAACCCTGAGTCTTTAACACCTGGCTTGCTTCTCCACTACTGCCTCCTCCTCCTCCAGCACATCCTTCTCCAGGTAGGGCAATTACAAACTAACGGAGCAGCTGCACTGATACCTCAGCTGCTCTCTTTCCCATGGTAAGACTTGGTGTGTGGAGAAAGGAACTGGCAGCTGCGGTGCCACGGTGATCCCACGGGCAAAGCAAAGTCATCCTGGTCTCAGTTAAGACATACCAGTCACAAACCCAGAGTCCAAGCCAAGAGGGGTTGTTTCCCCCTGCTGGGAAAAGCAGCAGGCATGTGCGCGGGCATGCACAGTTCAGCACAGCAGGCAACCTCCACTCTGGGCTGAGAAGCCACGAGCTGAAGACCAGATGGCTGTCATGAAGGTGGGGCAACAGGCGGATGGACTCATATGCGCAGATTATGGCATAGACCTGGCCTGCAAGGGGGTAGGGGTGAGGGGAAAGAATCCTCTGAATTGGTGTCACCTCATGCCTGCTGCCTCCATGCATCGAGGAGATTGAGAGGCTGCCAGCGATGCCCTTAAGGAAAGATGTTGCAAGGGGGAGGCTCACCCCCTCCTGGAAGCTTCTCTTCCTCCTCAACAGAAACGCTCATGTGCAAAGCACTAACTCCCCCTCTGGCCCCCAACAAGCCTTTTTCCCACTGAGAATGTGAGGGCTTCTGGCAAGGAGGAAGAGAAGCTCCTGAGGGCAGGGGCGTGAGAGATCGCAGCATCGGAGCTCTTCCTGGGTGTTTCCTGGCCTGCAAGGGGAGAGCACAATATCCTGCAAACCCCCCCAGAAGCTTCTCTTCCTCCTTGACAGAAATGCTCAAGTTCAAAGCGCTCACTGCCCCTCTGGCTTCCGACATGCTGCCTCTTTCCTGCTGAGTGCTTCTGGAGAGGAGGAAGAGGTGGTTGAGCCTCCCCCTTGGAACATCTTCACCTGAGGGCAGCTGCTTCCTGCGGCTCAGGAGGTCCGCGCTCTTCCCACTGCTGCTTGGCCTCCTTGATGCGCTGAGACAGGAGGCAGCAGCCATGACACAGGAGACTACAGGATTTCCCCGCCTCAGCATGCTGCGGCCCATCAAAATTTTCTCATGGCCCACCAGTTGGCGATCACTGCTATAAAGCACTATGGGGTAGTCTATAAGTCTAAGTGATTTATAAGTAATTGCTATTGACATATGCTGCCCACCTCTCCTCTAAAGTGATTCTAAGATGTTGAGTAAATAAATCAGTTTAAGTTAAGCACAACAACATAATGCAATGTTTCTCAATTTATTGGGGTGAGGATTTCAAATCTCATAATTTCCCAGCCAACACTACAATAGTGCTTTTAGAGTCATATTCGTATTTATTTGTCTTATGGTGGAAAATAACACATATATTTATATCTTTTCTAAATAATAGAAGCAATAGGAGGAAAAAAATTAAATTCCTTTTCTTCACTGATGTCAGCTCTACATAAATTGGGAAGAATACATAAAGAATATATAATACACAAAAATAGGGAAATTATCTTTTGCATATTGAACTGTTAAATAGATGTTATAACTCAGAGTAGCATAATGAGAATCTTCCTCTGCCAGTTAATCAAAAAATTATTCAATTTAATTTTTTAGCTACCATGTAGGATAGATTAGACAGAGAGAACTTAGTCCAACCTGTGATTTCCCTCATTAAAGTCTTATACAATTAGTTTCCACATTGCTTGTCTTAATTATATTTGCATTCTGCTAATATTGTACTGCAAAATATAGACATTCTTTATTGTAGGAAGTCCCATGTGCAATTTCAATTATATTTTCAAAATTATGATAAGACTTTCAAGACTCTCTTCCCAAAGGAAATTTCCACTCCGTAAATAAGCACTCTGCATTTCCTACTCTTTGGAGAAGAAAATAATATAATCTGAATGCTGGATTGGGTTATATTAGATTTATTCATGTTTGGGTAAGAAAGAATTGGAGATGGACTCATGATTTTTAATCATTCTTTTTTTTTTTTAGAAATTGAGCCTAAATAGAGGAAATGGAGCTTAAATAGGATTTAGGAATTGCTCCAGAGAAACTTTGGGATATTTTATAGATATCCATACAACCTACACAAACAAAAGCTTAAGAAGTATAAGGAACATTGTTTAGAATAGAGATTTTTGAGTGATTTCTTGCACTCACGGATTACAAGTAGCAATGGGAAAAGCACAGTTTTTCTTTTATATAACTATAAATGGCAGCAGCAATAACCATGTCAATAAATCATATCATGCTCTACATCTGAGATAACTTGTGGACTTCAGCATAGCTAGCTCAGGAATTTTAGGAACTGAAGTCTGCAAGCCATGAAAGAGGCTATAGTTCCACATTCCTGCTTTAGATCTAATGTCAACTTTCCTTAGTCAAGGAAGCTTACAGTGATTCAAAAGTCCTTAATGTACATGAACTGCTTTGAATTGTCTAAAGTGCTATATAAATGTGAAATGTTGTTTATTGGCATAGGAACCTGACAATAGGGAATAACCTTGTAGAATTTGCAGCTTGAATTCACTGCTTCCTATCATTTCAGAGTTTGAGGTTGATCGATAATCTGAGAAATAAAAGATCTTGGTTGAAAAGATGTGTTCAGTCTTTTCAGCCTATATCTTTATACTCTGACTGGGTTAATATTGGTCTGAATGAAGTACCACCTTCTGGAAAATACTTCCAATGCTCTGCCCTTTAACTGATTATATGCATCAGGCTAGAAATGCAGTTTTGGAATTTGGTTTGTCTCTCATTACAATGATCACATCCACCTGAACTCTCTTCCCTTCCCCCCTTTCTTCTCTTCAACATCAAGAATGCATGGCTTTGTGTTTATTGCTACTTAATTAATCCACATTTAGGAATTGATGGATGGGACATGGGGCGTCTTTTTTGTTTTCTTTTGTTTTATTTCTTCTGATCCCTGAAGTGGAAATTTAGTTAGGAAAGAATGAGTTTGAGGGGGAGAATGTTTTTCAGCATCATCATGCTCATTGATTTAAAGAACAATATGTATTCCTACATTCTCCTCCTCCCTTTCTTTTGTGATTCTCTTTTTATTTTTACTTTCAACAAATCTTGAAACAAAGCAAGTACCAACTATAGCATAGTTAATCAGATGCAACATTGATTGTATAAACAAGGATCTATCATAATTGTATATGAATAAAGAAAAAAGATGGAAGTGCATTAGTCTAAGGCTGCTGAGAACTCCTTCATATAATTATGCCTGAATAAATCTATTACACTCTACTTTCATGTAATGCTACATACTTCTGGTTCTAATATGTAACATCGTTCACTTTAAAATATAAAAAACTACATGCCAGAGGAAAAAGAAGAAACAGTTGCTTATTGGAATTTTGTTATTAGAAAGAGGATTTTATAATCCTTTGAAGAAAACAATTCTTCTAAAGAGGTATTTGCGCTGTAAAAAAAATTTGTCCTTAGATATGTCTCAGAAGGGCAAAACAACAAGGGAGCAAATATTTAAATTCCTTCTCCATGCCTGCTGAAATCTCAAAATTATTTTATAGTTTTTGTTTTTCTTTTAACTGCAAATAGTGCATTTAATAAACTGCATTTAGTTTAGGTCTGCCTGTTTCTTTCTTACTTTGAAACCATTTCAGGTTAAAGGTGTAAGAAAAACCTCTGTTTCTTTTGAAGAAAAAGGAGGGAAAAGACATTACTTATACTTTCACATAAGATATAGTTTGACTTGAATATTCTTTTCTCAAATTGATATTGGTGTAGGTGTGGGTATAGGGTGCTAGCAATCAAGAACTTTAAATGCCTATTTTTCTTACTGTTTATGATGATTCTCTTCCTTTGTATTGGATTATCTCCATGCTTTTCAAACTTGGCAAATTGAGATCTGTTAAAATTGTTAAAGTTGCCAAGATTATCTGGAGCACATGGAATATTTATCATCCCCAGTGAAAAAGAAAGCTGGAAATATAAATGTAAAAAATACCACTCTGGATATTTTTGGTTTATTTTTTCTTTTATTTTTACCATTTATAAATAGTTTTTTCCCAGAAATATTCAAATTAAATGATATAAACAACTGTATCATTTGAAAAGTTTGGTTTTTTAAAAAAAATAGAATTGAGCAATAACATTCACAGCAAACAAAAATATTGCAACCAATATATTAGCAAATAATCACAGCTCTTATTGTATGCAAAAGCCTGATAGGATGAAGAGAGGTATGATATAGAAGTATATAATACTACCAGGTTTGACTGGATTACATGTGCTGTGTGAAGATGTCGTATGTTTCCAGATATGAAATAAAAGGCATTTAATAAGACTGTATCTGCTTCAAAATGGATTCAGAAGAATTGTTCTGGACTCCATGGGATTTTAAATTCTGCACTTCTCAAATAATCTGTGAAAAAGATCAACTATTAAAATTGCTGCTATTTTAAGAGTTGACTTAATTTGCAAACTGAATTGTGTTTGAAGGTTACACAGCTTTAGTTTCTGGTACTGAGAGAATATCTCCTCTCAACAAAAATTAACCTTCACTTCTTCATTTTTGTTACTTAGAAGTGTAATTGCTGAGCATTGTATGGGATTCTGCTGAAAGATGCTATGTTTGATGTAGCAAATATGAAATAGGATGCATAGCTATTCAAATATTAGTTCCAATGAATTCAGTGGACTTGGCTCTCAGATAACTGCAGTTTAAAAAAATGCACTGTGCCTACACAAAAGCAATAAAGAAATAGGCAACCTGAGGCTCCCATCTCTTTTGTGATCCACCGATCCCCCTTCCACCATAGCTATCACAAACTGGTCATGCCATTTTGAGGCAGGAAAACCTACAAAACTGTTACTCTTCCCTCAAAGAAATGTAACAACTCTGTTTCAAATAGAGAAAACTGTCTCTGCAGCCTCAGGGGGAAAAATAGGGAAATTGTGACAACTTCTAATTTCCACAATTGAGTCACTTATTATGGTGAAGGGGAATTATGAGAATCGAAGTTCAATATCTTTAAGTTGCCAAGATTGAAGAACAGTGCCTGAGCACTGAGAGCAACCTGCAGATTTACCAAATTGCTCACACCATTAGGAAGGCACAGGCCATAATGTGTAGCTCTATATAATATCACAGGCAATATTAAGTTAGCTGGCAATAACTAATATGCCACTGTTATGGACCACTGAATATGAAAGTTTACTTGTTTTCATCCTTGATAAATGCTGTGTTTCACCAATCCGTTATGTTTGGAGTTACAGTTTTTCCCAGATTGGTGCTCACCACATGCTGCTGGAATTTATGAAAATAGAAGTCCAAAAACTTGAAAATGACTATGAAATTCCTGGAGTCACACTACTAAAGGATTGCAATAGACCAGAAGAGATCAAGCAGTTATTACTTGCCGTAAAGGAATTAAACTGAAATCCAAAACTTCCAACAGTGGATTGTAGCCAGATTCAGATTCAATAGATCTGAATCTACTCTCCCTTTCATTTCTCAGAAAAGATTAGATTCCCCAAATCCACATAATAAACACCCTAAAGCCAATTAAGAGCTTGCTGTACAACAAAAAAAACCCCAAACACTGTTTTAATCAACACAAGCAGCCTGGATTTGGAAATAGTTGATGATATGCTATTTATTCCTCTTTCCCTAGTTAGCTCTGTTAGATATCAAGTTGACAGGTTTATTGGAGATAGTTGTTGTTTATAGATTAATTGAGATAAGGTTCAGCCATATGTTTGTTTTCCTCGTGTTATTAATTATTTTGGGTTCCCCCCCTTTTTAATATTCCTTTGCTGTTTGTCCTTTCCTCCCTTTTTATTGTTCATGCATCATGTTTTTGTTTCTGTCTTTTGATATATTATTGTCTTAGCACATTCTAAAAAAAGAACCTACATTTAGAATAATGTCATTTCAGGAAGAAAGGCTGCAGCTGACAGCTTCAGTTCTTTATTAAAACTGTTCCCTTTCTAAAACCAGTCATTAATAAGGGCAACAAGGTCCAAACAAAGATTTCTCCATTTGAAAGAGCAACACCCCATGGTTGTTGTAATGTGGAATGAGTTCTTACACTCTTGAAAGGTGAAGGGCTTCATCAAAAGTTAGTGCTGCCCATATTCTGAAAACATGCTTCAGAGTCTCCTTCCTGACAATTTGTTTATCTGAAAGTTAGATCAACATATATATTTATAGTTAGGAAGAACATCCTAATCTGAGGGATATATTTTTTAAAAAGATAATGAATTACTTTGCACCTCATCGAGATCTATTTGTCCTTTTAAAGGCAAAATGTGAGAAACTGCCCCATAGAAAATTAATGGTTTTGCCAACAAATTTTGGCAGCCCAAACTGAAGATTTTTATGAAGTTCCAGCAAGGAGGCTGGGAGTTTCTTATCTCCCCCTCCCCAATGTTGCAAACTCTACTTGCTAATGAGAAACATTTCATTTGAGGAAGAGGTTTCTTGTTCTATAGCAAGATTGCCTGATGGCATTAATTTTATTGCTCTTTAATTAGAAATAAAAAAGATGCTAGAAGAAAAGTAGCCTTGTTTTTAGTATAAATGGGATTGGACTCTAGAATGGACAAATTCAGTCTTGGGTGCTTTAAACATTTTCACTTTTGTTTCCAGATTGAAAGTACTCCTGGATGGGGTACATCTCTTCATATCAGGGCTATAATTACTCTACATTTAACAGGAAGGGAAAAGAAAGCCAATAGCTATATCGAGTGAATCTGAATCCTACCTCCAATGTAAATTAAATAAATATATAGACCCATTTTTAGGATTTCCCTCCCACGCCCTTATTTTAGTCAAATAAGCTAAAGCACAATCCTTGAAACTGTTGCTAAATCCAGCTCCCATGCCAATTTCTAAAAGTTCTTTTGTCACTAATACTACAAATTGGAAGCCATTATTATTATTACCAAATGCCTAGGTTAGACTCTCATTTTTCTAGATTTCAGAGATACTATCCTATGCACCAAAGATTATCTTACTCTGCTTGAAAATAAACTAAATAGTTAATTACCGAGCAAGGATAGAATATCAGCTAGATTATGCCAGCTATCTTTTTTCTGATTTTTTAAAAATATATGAATGTAGAAGCATGATTTTAATTATTACATATTATGATTTGAGTTTTTTGTAATTGTATCCCTTTATCCCTATTTGGAATATGAATTAACAATTCAAGTTCATTTAAATTAAAGCAAAAATAGAAATTATACCTGGCAACAACAACCCAAATTCAAAATGAAACTCTGATGTCCTGTTGGTGAAACATGGGATTGAGAAAAGTTTGTTTGGTCAATATAAATTAGAGGATTTTGTTCAAGAACAAAATGTGTTTAATGTATTTCAAGACTAAGCCATGGCAATGAAAACCAGTGCATCATGGCTAGAAAATAAAGCCTTTCAAATAAGCATACTTTTTCTCATCCTAGATGTAATTTATCCCTTGCATTAAGAAGATAAAGTATATTAGGATGGAAGAAGTCTAGGCACTACTGAACCAGCCTGGGTTTTAGTGGACTTTTATGAAAAGTGGAAGAAAGAACTTTGTCCCCTGCTTTTTTTCCCCCCTTTCTTGGTGGAAGAAGAGCAAGTTCCCTAACAGTTTATACCAAAAACAAGAGCAGGTCTACTCAGAGGAAACTTTTAAAAGACTTACTGAGGTACTCAAGATTAAAGCCAGTGGGGCTTTTTGTCATCAATGGTCATTCACATGGAATACAGTTCCCATTGTCAATGAAGAATGATCCATGGATGCAAATAGCTACCCAGTTAAACAGAAAAGAGACTAAGCCACATTGTGCTTAGATTAATGCAGTTATTTTGAGGAGAAAGGCAGCCATTACTGCTATTATTCCCCCTCAGGGGAAAAAAGGCATTGTGGTAACTCCCAGTTTGCATTGCATCTACTTATCAAACACTAAGTACAACAAGTTCCCTTGGCAGATTGTCAAGGCAAGTCTTATTGTCCACTTATCAGCCTGGTCACTCTTCCACTCCATCTACAGGCTGGTGGCAATCCAAATCTTCCTTCACTTCCAGACTTCCTGACAATTTAACCCCTGTCTTCCGATCCACACACCAACATTTCCCTCGTTGCCCATCTAAAGCTGGGTGACACTAAAGGAGAAAGATAGAAGATTAATTTACATAATTATGAAAAATGATATAATCTTACTCCAAACTCATTCTCATATTCCTCTGTTCCTAATTATTTTTGACATCATATCCTTGTCACATTGCCTTCATTTTACCCATAGCCAAGGCAACACAAACTTCAGTTGTTCCATCTTTTTGTGTAGTGACATTATCCATTAATACAATATTTCTCTCTTGAAGTTTCAGTATCTTTGTTTTCTTAATTTGTACTCTAGCCTTTCCTCAATTTATTTGTAAACTGATGTTTTCTGTTTACATACTGATAGTTTATTTTTACATTTCATTTACATTAATAACTATTGTAATAAATGTTTAATTTGACTGAGAAATGTTTGTCTTCTCTACACATTTTTAAAATTATTTTATCATGTAAAAAAGCCCTGTGTATCTTGGTTCTTCTTTTTGAGTTTAGTATTATGTTTTATAAAATAATCTTTAATAAAAACTTTACTTGCATCCTATACCATTTTTATATAAATAGGATATACCATACTAAGTCAATGGTTTTCTTATATACATTTATAGAAATATTTAGATTAAAAAAAACTTTTGGTTTTGATCATTGTAAGATTGAATTTGAAAACAGATCCATTTACAAATGAACATATTATTGCTAAAATGTATAAATTTCTACTGAAATTTTGAAACAGAAGAACAAGTGAAATGATACATGACAAAATGGCTCATATTTTTGTTACAATATGCAAACAGAATAGTGGGAAAATGTGTGTTGAAAGAATTGAAATGTACATTGTGTTATGTCTTAAACAGAATTTTTATAAAACAGTTGGTATAGGTCACCAAAAATTGTCTAGAATGTATAAAGGTACATTAAATTTATGTTGGAAGTATAAACAAGGGAGGGGGGAAGGCTAGAAAATATTGGACTCATTTCATGAGAACCAGTTTGATGTAATGAATCTATGATACACCATGACATTGTGGGTGATACACCAGTGTTCACTAATATCCAAAAACTAATCTCAAAAGCACACTCCATTCTCATACAATTTTTGAAGATAGCAGAGGCTGCATGAAAATGGGATGTGCTTTTCTGCAGCCCCCAAACCTTCCTGAAGTTATACAAAAGGACAGTGCTCTTTCATGGCCTCCAGAGCCTCTGAAAACTGTGTAAGAATGGGGAATACTTTTATTCAGTTTTTGAAGGTTGAGGCTGTGGGAGAACCTTCTCCAAACCTGCTTCAAGATCAAAGACCTGATGCAATCAAGTAGGCCACAGGGGCCAGTCAACAAAAAGATAATACTGTTTAAAAATAAGCGGTACACAACAGAACCTGGGATGCACTGGGCCATAAGGGATATTATACCATCCTCCAAGGCTGTTGAAGAATGGGAAATGGCAAAAATCAGCCTTTTTGAGTGACAATGGTGATATGGTGGCTCTAAGGCTGAAATTGAGGCCTAGGCTCAGCCTCAATACTATCACCAAGTGTAGCTATTTGAGTTGGTCTGGATTTGTTGGGTACCTTGGTTGTTTATATGCCGGTTGTTTCCCCTCTGTTAATTTTATTTGTGCTACTAAAATACCATCAAATTAGCATTTCCCTTATAGAATCCAAAACCCCAGAGTTGGGATGAAGAAAATGGCAAAATACAGCTACAGGATCTCAAAAAAGCAAAAACTATCAACTATATCACAGCTGGATAAAGCTGAATAAATCAGTCCAGTTCTTCAACATTACTGATACTATGGGAATACAGAGGTCCAGAACTACTTCAATAGTGTGTTATCTAGAACTGTGCCACCAACTCCACACAAAGCAAAGGCAAATAGAATGGCAGACAGAGCTGTTGGGAACCTTTCAGGATGATGGATAGTCACCTCACCAGCTTCTTGATGTGTTCTCTGACCAGTTATGGCCATCATAACAGTTATTTACTGAAGATACCAAGAATATATTTTCAGAAAGTTCTCACTAAAATTTTCTATCTTCTGTAATCTGTCATATCAGAAAGGTACTAAATTCGGTGCTAGGCATCATGCTAGTTCTCAAGAGTCAGAACAAGCTATTTATTACTTATTGCAATATCCTTCCCAACTTTTGAGGTATAAGAATATCCTTCCCAACTTTATCAACAATATCCTTCCCAACAATATCCTTCCCAACTTTTGAGGTAAGCAGTTTGTTATATTATCATAATTAGCCTCAAGAAGGACTTTCCATCATCCCATAGATTCAAGTTGAAGAACAGAGTGAAAGTTTGTTGCTCTTTCTATGTTTATTTTTGCGCTCAGGTTTCTCAGTAATGCTGATGCATTGTTGGAGTTCCATAAAATAAAGCAAACACATATGAGTTGCCTTAATGCACAATAATAACAGTTCACAACATGTTCTATGCAGTTCTGAGTTGTAATGAATTA
The DNA here is from genome assembly GCA_004320025.1 of Laticauda laticaudata. NCBI lineage: Eukaryota > Metazoa > Chordata > Lepidosauria > Squamata > Elapidae > Laticauda > Laticauda laticaudata. Next base: position 36,517 of record BHFT01002984.1, read on the forward strand.
AAAATCTGCTTGTAAGCCAAGATAATTTTTGGTCAAAAAAAATGTAGCCCCTACAAAATAAAAGTTTACACATGCTGTCCCATGCTTCAGGGTTACCTGCTTGGGATGAAAATGTCCATTTTGGTCACAGTTAGGGATGGGAATGAGGTAAAGGTCCTCATGGGTTCGGGTTTGGGAAGCTGCTAGTCTCTCTAAGGCTCTCTGAAGCTCATTTTGACACAAGCCTTGAACCTGTTGGCAAAATAATAGGAGGAACTGCAGTCAGAACACAGGAACAGGAACTATGAATGCATCCCATGTTTCTCATAGTAAACGTGAGTATCATCTTAGCTGAACATTTTCATTTCACCAGCTTACCTCTCCCTGGAATGGAAGTGGCTAATGAGTCATTATAGTTTGATTTGTCAAGTGTAGTGAGATATTCAAAAGAGGACTTTGGCCATAACAGAGAAGCCTCCATAAATTCAGTTGATGCACTGGATTAAATGACTAGCAATAACCAACGCTGAGGAATGTTGGGAATCAATTTTACAAAGTAGCAAAAAACAGAAACAGAAGTACAAATACTTCTTGTTTCAAATCCATGTTCTTAATCAGATTGCCCTCAACCCTCCAAACGCATCAGTCTAAAATTTCTAGAAATCCCATGGCTGTGCTAGCAGGCTGATTCTGAGACTTGTCATTCTAACACATCTGGAAAGCATCTGAAATGTTGGGAAATGAAGAGGAAAAGTGAGCAGCACATGGGAAGAGCCTAATTCAGTGAAATATGGTTTCTATTCCCCTTTCTCTGAAGAAAGACCAAAGCCCCTCACCACTGGCCGGATGTCCTCCCGGAGCATGAGGCTCCCATGGTTCCTCATCTTGACACCAATGTTTATTCGTTCCCGTGCTCTTGCTTGTTGTTTCTGCAGGCATTTGCGGTCATGGATATTGCAGGGGCTGAAGTTGTTGGTGGGAGGGAGCTCAATCTCTGCTTGCTCTAAAGAGGAGCAGAGGAAATGACAAGGATTAAAACAAAGCAGATTGGTGTTGAAGGTGTGTTTTAAGAACACACCCATCCAAATTGTTCTGTACTTTTCTGACAGTTGGTTGCATGAAAGTTTCTTGTGTGCACTGTTCCTATTCACATGCGGGATATGGGAGAGAATTCTAGCAGCTCTAACCTCAACTCATTAGGAAGACTCCCAATCAGATTCCAAAATCAAAAGGCCCACCAAGGACACTCTTGTTTCTTTACTTCCATCTAGGGCCTTCCCAGCTTTTGAAGCCCAGCTATGGTAGTTGTCTTAGTTCTAGATTTCTCCAAAGAAAAATAACTGCTGTTAAATATTTCTTGGATTTCATAACCTACAGTCAAGAAACTTGCGCAATAAGTTCACGATTATGTCCATAGATGGGTTTAACAATGATAGAAATACTTTCTATCCTGTATTATTACATTTCATTCTACAATAGTTTACAGCTTCCAGACAATCAGTACTGAACTCTTCTCAAAAATAAGCACTACTTGAATCATGGAATACATGCTCAAAAGCTATTATTTTTATATTGTTGGCTGTCAATACACTAGCTTGAATCCATGTAGATATAATAAAGCTTGCCACAAAAGAATTCTAGGAAGAGTATGTTTCCAGCAAACTGGGCTACCAAAATATTTTCTTCCCTGCCCCATTTAAATTTTGTTTTTGTTAACACACAAGCCATTTGTGTTTTGCCTAAAGCTTTCCCTCCTAGTCCATTTTTCTCTTCAAAACTGTCCAGTTGGCTGCATCTGAGTTTTCAAACTATGGTCATGTTCTCTCTTTAATTCTCCTTTTCCAAAAAGGCTGAGCCCAAGTTTCCAAGAATTTTTGTACAACTTTGGCTCAACTTCTCATAAGCTGACAAACATTGGAGATGGACTTGCATGTTTGACAAACAAAGAGACAAGGTTTTCTTAATCAGTGAGGTTTCCCTCTATTTGCTTTACCTCAAAACTACCTCAATGTTTCTTCAGCATTTTCACCGAAAAAATTTGGAAAGAACTTTGTAGATCATTTAGTCCAATCTCTTTCCCAATCCAGGAATCCATTAATGCAGCATCTCCAATAGAAAGATATCCAGCTTCTGCTTAACCAACTCCAGGGAATGAGGTGGTTTGGATAGGACAATTCTTTGTCAGACTCAGTAGCCTTCTAAATCAAAAGTTCCTTTGTCTTAAAGGACAGCATTAATAATATCCCTTTTCACATGACACAGAACCCTCATTTAGCATAACATGAACAAACTATAGTAAGTATCACATTTTTAAACACCTGTCTTGAAAAAGAATTCTTTTTCTCAAAAATTGGGAATGAACATCCAATATACTAAGAGTGGGAACAGAATCATACCACATGCTAAGGCATAATGTTGGTTAAACCTAAGCATGATTTATAAACTCACTTTACTCTTTAAAATATTATGAATCCAGCCTTGATAGATTGTTTCCTAAACCATAACTGGCTAAGTTGGGTTTAATGTGTTGAATGACTGTGATTTTGTATAATATTCCAAAGAGTGTGAAAAAATGAGTAATAGCAACTGGACTCATCCAAGTAGCTCATCCAAGTAGCGTCCTCAGCCTGAGCTGAGGAACTGATTAGTCAGAGAGTCATTAGAATCTACAATTCCTCTAGCACCAATCCAGACAATTCAATTTTCAGCTAACTCTGCCTCCATGATTAAGAATTTTCATTGACATATTGTCACATACTTGGTGAATAAACCCTGAGTTTCGTACAGCAGGAATTGGTACATTCCAATGACTCTTTGCCTAATTAACTTGCTTTAACTAAGGAAGCCGCTTGGATAGCAGCCAAATGTTTCAAATCAGCAAAAATAAGTCCTGTTGCCATGGACTCAATTTTCAGGCAACCCTCCTTGGAAGATTGAGAATCTTCATTGACATACCAAATAGTGCTTTGCAAATATGTGCCCTTCAAACAAAGTACTCTTTTCATTAGTTTGCACAGCCTTAACAGTGGGAAATCTAGAACTACGAAAAATATATAGCGATTGCTTGCATCTTTGACACCTACATACAATAGCCCTAGAGAAGCTAACAGGCCTGGTAAGTAGCAGCAATTTGCAAGAATTGTTTCCTCTGGTGTTCTTGTAAAATGATGCATTAAGGCAAAGCCAGCTTATATCCCCCTTTGTGTTTCCAAGCAGAAATACTGTATATTTTATTGATCCTTTTCAACTTCATTTCTGACTTTCAGTTTGACTTACACCTCCAGCTTTTGCCCAGGTGGCCTGCCAGCCAGTTGGAAGTAAGAAAAACTATGCTCTATGTTCTATCCTTTTCCTTCCTACCTACATTATCTGAACTTAGGCCACCAAAATAGTACCTAGCATAGTGTTCATCCCCTACTAGGAAGCTGTCTTTCTGTAGTGTCAGAAAGTTTCTACTAGCCTGGCCAATTTCAGTCTATTCTCTGCTATGGAAAGCCAGATGATATATTAAGCTGTGCTGGCTAGGGAATTCTGGGAGTTGAAATCCACACATCTTAAGGTTGCCAAGTTGAGAAACCCTGTTCTTGACAGTAGAGGAAATACTTAGAATACAGTGTAAAATTATTGTCATTCCTTATGTTAAAAAACAATGGCAACATCTGCAAAATATGTTTGAAGAGAAATATTAGTTTCTAGCTGACCTTGGCTGATCTCATAAAAGTTAAGGGTGTTTGGGCCTCATTAATATTTGGATGGAGAACCACCAGGAAATGTAGGGCTGTATGCTCACCACTAACTGTGAAGTTGAAAGAACATCCCAGAGTGTAAAGCCCATTTTTGCTTCCTCTTCTTGCTAAGTCATTACTTTTCCCCCACATCAACTTTGAGCGGAAAAGGAAATTTATCCCAGATTTTAATGAATGCAATACAACCTCTTCAAGCTTTTTTTGCATCATAGCAAGGCAGCATGGATAGCTTTTCAAATACTGATGAAATAGATTCCTCTTCCAGGAAAAAAAAGCATTATTGTGTACACATTGAGTAGAGATTATGCAATAGCACCAAAAAAAAAAAAATCCCCCAGGAAGCAATTTAGAACCATGGCTATCAATCTGGTGGTGAAAAATATTAAATCCTCACATCACACTAATTGTTGGTTTTTAAACTCTAAATACAGAGGTACATTTGGAAGCAGAAATTGACTCAGTTGTTTACTGGGCTCATTTTATCTTCATCTTGATGGAACAAGACAATTCAAAAGTCTTTTAACTGTGAATCAGCTATGGAAATCATAGCTCAGCAAATATGGAGAGGAATAAATTAGAAAAAGTTGATACATATTACTATTGACAAGAACTCAAATTAAGGTTATCCACCCTACAATATAAACAATATTTTCATTTAAGTTTTTAGTATATTCCTTTCACGCAATTTTACTTATAATAATTTCTTCATGATGTTTGTTTTTTTCAGACTAAATATTTTATGACTTGTAAGGTTTTATCTATATTGATCTGGTAAATTTACCTATAGATTATATATTAAGGGATGTGTATGGTTTTATTTTTGATTAAAAGATCGTTGAAAATTGGGCAAATGTTATCCTTCAAGAAATTGTCTTCTGCACATATAACCTTTTCATAAGCCAGCTCATTGGGGTTTCAGAAATTACTAAAAATGATATTTCTCTTGACTGAATAAGTATTTAAGAACATTGATTTTGTAATAAATCAATTGTTCTCACTTGCTATCATACAAATTGGAAAGTAAACTTGTTTGCTTTATTCTATCCACTTGGTGTGGGGTTTAATAAAAAGACCCCACTGTCCGGGGTCTTTTTAATAGAATTAAATTATATAAAGATTTAAGACTTCACAAACTTTAACTTCCCTAGGTTATCATTCTGATTGAGAGATTGATGAATCTTGAGGCTGCTTTGTGGATTATAAACCACTGTGGTATTTACACATACTGCTTTAATCATGAGCACTACTGGCAAGATGCCAGCCTCAATATGTTGAAAGATTAAGATTTCTGAGCCTTCATTTCTTAAATCCCCTATCATTAAGGTTGGCAAATGACTACTGAAAGTGATGGCCTTTTTTTTTTATTCCATATGTGGCTGAAAAATGCTCAGTATCACTTATTGCTGGCCATGTTAATTAGAGCTGCTTAGAATTGTAGTTCAGCAACACTGGAAGACACACATTTCTTACCATTCATTTATGGGAGATAGGTGCCAGGATCAATCTCACTCCTTTTCAATAACCCTATCCATCAGCTTAAAGTAGAGAAGACTTGGCAGAATAGTTGTTTTGCAAGGAAAAATTTCCAATGGAATTCTAGTCTAATGACAGCTTCTTGAGGGGGCAGATCATGGTCTCCTTAAAGTATGTCAGGAAAACCTCCTCTTGCAGTGATGTGCATGCATCCACCCAGAAGTCACCATCCTGAAGCTTTCGATAATGAGGAAGGACAAGGGTCTAATAAGCAAATGGTTGTGCTGACAGCCCTGAGGATCCTGTCTACTTCCCCAGGACCAAGCTGCAGGGTAAGTCCATTCCCCATGTATCTCTAATGGACTGGCTCCACGCTTGGAGTCCAAGGACAATTCTGAGCAATTTTATCCATCATGCATTGCATAAAGCACTTCTGGCAGCTCTTAATATGGTCATCTGAGCCTTCCTTCCCAAGGGGGACTGGGGAACTTTGAACCAGGCTGACAGGTGACATTCTGTGGATGCAATAAATGCCAAGAAATATTAGCGTTTCATCGTTCTTGTTGCCAAGGTATGCCTTAATTGCAGTTCTAACCTGTGTTCAGTCAGATTTGTTCTTTGTTTTCCCCTAGCAGGGCTCTAGATGTCTCTTGGTCCTTTTCAACACTCTCAGCTCCTCTGTGAACCATGGAGAGTATTGGGTCAATAGGCCAGGACATAGGCACATAGGCACAATCCTGTCCAGGGCTTTTGCCACTCTCTGATTCCAGGTTGCCACTAGAACCTCCACAGGAACATGCAGTAGTGTTCTCAGGGTCTCCCCCAGCTTCCTTTTGAAGCCCAGTGGATCCATCTCTGAGGGTTTGAATAGATCCAGCCTCCCTGCAAAGGGAGGCAGCTTAAGAGGATCTCAAAGCTGCCAGAGTATGGCCTTATCATGATAGAGGAGACAATGACAGATCCCCTAATAGGTCACATTTCTACTGTTCCAACATTTCTACTGTTCATATCTTGAATGTGACCACTGTCTCAAGGTCAGCCATGGATAACTTAGGGCCATCATGGTGGCCATGAATACTCAAGCCATCTCAAGGCAAAACCCATGGATGTCAGATCAAAGCGTCTCAGGACTATAAGGCTGGAGAACTCCACTGCCAACCTTCAGACACCATCTGGCAGTTTAGGCAAGGTGCTAAGGACAGGGAAGTTGATACAGCAGAAACAATCTCAACTGATCCTGCAAGCCCAATCTCAGGAACATGGACTCAGATCTGGAAACTTTGGGAGCATGGTCCCTGAAAATCAAAAGGGATTCCCAACTAACAACTTCCCCCACCCTATAGCCTTGTTTGGTGTCAAATTCTAAACCCAGCTGGGCACATCTCCGAGAGGGCAAAAACTCTGGGATGAACCAACTCTTGATAATGCACATCAGGTCAGCCTGTCCCTCCCCAGTAAAATGACAAATAAGGAGTACTTTTTTGTTAACCAACCTGGTGTTTATCTGCAACAACTGAACATAAGGTTGGTTAACAATAAAGACCTAGCAAAGACTGCTGTCTAGAGGTCTGGGCATGATCTCACAGGATCAGAACATCCACCAGTCTTAAGTGTTTCCTTCCCTTGCAATGGCCTGCTGTTTGGTTCCTACCTACAGCACTCCATGCCCACTACACTTGAATGAATTGCCCTGCCCTAAAACCCTCAGGGCAATTCCCTCATTTCTGGTATTTCTCTTCTCTGAGGCAGCGCTCTTCCTTCTGTTATCCATTCAAGCATTTTTCAGCCATCCGCTATAATCCAATCATCCAGAGATGTGAATCAGAATGTTTCTTTAAATTCTGTATGTAGCTTCAAAGATCAGACCTTCAAGAATGCTCATTTTCTGCTGATGTTGCGGTATATTTTATTTTCTTTCAGGTAGGAAAAAAGCTGGATAATGTGGATGTTATGCTGGCCTCTTTCAAAATGACTTTTAGCCAAATACCTCACTAGTGGTCTAGAAAAGCCTGTAACCATGACAAAAGTTATTAACCAAATTTATCCTGGCAATTTCTCATTGTGTGAACAGAAGACTCAATGCCAGGGAAACAGCTGATTGGATTTTAAAGTACCTAGAGTCTCCCATCCATCCCATCCCATCCATCTGACCACAATAAACACAAGAGGGAGATTTATGGTCTATCTTGGTTATGCCTTGATGGTGCCCTTGTTGTGATCTAACCATGTGTTTTGCCCCTCAACTCACACAGAGCCATACTAGCAGAGTAGTTAGAATGCAGTATTGCAGGCAAACTCTACCCACAGCCTGGAGTTTGAACCTGATGGAACTCAGCCTTTCATTCTTTCAAGGTCGGTAAAACAAGGCCCCTAGATTGTTGGAGGCAGTATACTGATACTGTAAACTGTCCATAAAATGCTGTAAAGCATTATGGGATAGTATATAAATTGAAGTGCTATTGATATTGCTATTATCCAGATCAAACAGGCTATCTAGTAATGTTCCTTTTCATAACCAAAATCAATTTCTAGTCTTAAGCATAAACTGGACAGATTAAGGAATGCTTGCTATACAATATATAGCACTTATGAACTCACTTTGTTCTTAAACAACACAAAATGTAGGGCGGGGGATTTGTGGCAAACAGTATCAAAGTGAACATCTATGGAGAGTCTTGGCAACCACTTTCTGGGTTAAATGTGATTCCAGTGGTGGGATTACCAGATGTTGGAAATCCAAAAAGCAAGTGTCAAGAGAGCACATCTGGTTAGTTTAACTTTAAAAAAGAAGAATAAAGAGCAAATGTAGGATACTGTGAATTCAAGGCATTTGAAGCTTAATATTTTGCTAGAGCACAACATGATTTTTCCCCAATGTGTATGCATATGTGTTCTACTTTCTTCTTGCTGAACTTCTCTGCAGCTGTAAGGTCGAAATGTCACGCCTTTAAACGCATGCTCCCACTCCCGCTGTAGTCTGTATTGAATTATCGATCTCTATGAACAAAAAAGCTCCATGGTGCTTTTGCCTTGAAGAAGAGCAGCTCTTGTGGACAGAAATGAAACAAAAGTCTCCTCCAGAATGCCAGGCCCCTTGTCAACAACTCTGAAACCAAACAGACTCCTTCTCTGCAGAAGTCTACATGAAACACTGTGAGAAACATTTTAGCCCATCAAATGATGGGGAGTCCCATCAATGGAAAATATTGATTTTCTGAGCTCTTAGAACAAACACACAGCTGACAAATCTTGATAATCCATAACCACTTAAGAAGAAACAATTTAAGTTGTTATGAAAATATATGAAGGTCAACAAATGGGGGGTGGAGAAGGTATTAAGAACCGGATTGTTGATATATCCATATACCTAACATGAGGACTGTTGGAGCATATGTTCAATATTAATCATTCCAATTTTTTCTATGTTGGACTTGAGCTGTGCAGATCCTGTTGGAACTAATTGAAGTATAATCTGGTGTGATCATCTAGGAAGCGTTTGTGCCAATATGTCCCAAAAAAGTGAAAGGAATCCTTCAGGTTGTTGCACAGCCATCTGCTTGTTGGATCCATGTGTCTTAAAAGTTGCTTAAAACCTTCCAGGAGGACATATGTGTTTGAGTCCAATAGTGGTAAGTTCATCTGTGATTCCTTCTGAGTTTAAGGAGTAAGCAATATGTTCCCTCTTCAAGAAGCCATGATTACACCCAGTAGCAGTGGATTATTTCCAGCCCATTTGTAACTTTCCCTTCTGATGGGCAGCAGCTTCAGGGGGTCCAGATGAAACAGATTATCTGCATTCCTTCTAATTAGGTTTCAAGCCTGGACACAGGACTGAGATGGCACTGAGCACATTTGTGGATGACCATTTAACTGTCCCTAAACCCCAGAATGTACTAACCTTAACGTGATTTCACACATTCCTTACAGGAGTTCTCAAAGACAGATATCAGAAAATTCCATATAAGCTAAGGTTCTGGTCCTGTGGATAAGGATCTCAGTGAAATCATAGTCCATGTCTTGATATATTGTACTTTTTAGAAAAATGCAAGAGCTCATCTCCTCACTCCCCATTTAAAAAAACAAAACAAAATAGGCAACTGTGATTTATTCTGCGTAATTTTATGAGAGACCTAACCACTCAAAAATTAACATGGATTTTTAGAGTGATAACTAAGTGAGGAACTGGAGTTTATTATGCCAGAATCCAGTTTACACATTTATTCAACATTGTGAAGTTTGGCTTGTTTAACAAATCATAAAATATGAAAAAGTGAAGTCAAATACGCTGGAAGATCAGTAGATTTCAAATGTGTATCAATGCATCAAATGTAACACTTCAACCAATTTCAATTTACTATCAGAGTTTCCGTCAAGATATTCAGGGAGTTAAAGGCCCTGTCACACTGCCCAACGGATGCAAAACGGACACAATGGACGAGCAAAATGTTCCATCCGTTGTTAT
>BHFT01002985.1:0-27841 GCA_004320025.1 Laticauda laticaudata
TATTTAGCTGGTTGTCCACTAAGACTCCAAGATCCTTCTCACAGTTACTGCTATTGAGCCTAGTTTCACCCAGTCTATATGTGTACTTTGGTTTTTCTTGCCTATGTGTAGGACAATACACTGTATTCATGTTTATATATCAATAAAAAAAACTTGGACTCAATAAAAAAGAAAAGTAAATATAGAATTCAAGCTGAATCTAAATCTTTTTCTTCTCCCTTTCTCCTCCCTCCCCCCTCTCTCATGCACACACATAACACACACATTATTTTTTGTAGACAAAGTCCTGCTTTCAATGCACTTCTATAAAATATCTTGAATGTTTTTTCTTGCAATTGATATATCCTTATTTACTAGTAAGCTCTACTTATGTCTAGACATAGAAAATAGTGGGCTGGTTTACATGTATAGTATTCATTAGCATTCAATATAGGTAGAGCCTATGTACAAATTGGAATAATAACTTTCTTTGAGATTTTGCCCATTTTAATGGATATTGTTTCTACATTGGAAAAAGAATCTTGTTAATTGTGTGCCTTATACAATTATGTATGCTTACTTGAAATAAGAATATAATCCTATATATCCCTCACTCATCACAGGATACATTACAATTTTTTGCCTTCCTATTTTCAGAGGCAAAGTATCTGGCTTTTAAATATGTATGTCATTGAACTTTTTAATTATTATATGTGATAAATAGTACAAATTATAAAAATTAAAAACAAGACTGATAAATCTCATTTTATTTAAACTATTGTTGCGAAAGCTATATACTTAATTAAATACCCCTCCAAGAATACAAAATCATCCTTCTTGAAAGAATCTAGCTTTTATATATCCAAAGCTCTTCATAAGACACAAATTCCAATGTAGGAACCTCAACACCCAGAATTCTTAGCTGTAACTGAGCCAGCTAGCAAGTTGGTGAGTTACTTTACCCACCCAGATGTCTGGGGAAGATTACTCCAGATTTGATGAACTACAGCACTTGTCAGCTCTAGCCACTACAGACTGCTGTTGATGAAAGTTATAGAGTGAAAGTTCAAACCAGATAGAGGGATTACTTTTTCTCTCAAACCAAATTATATAAAAGAATTACTCCAGAGAATTAGGAAGTTGTATGTACAGCATGTTACCCACTTAATAAAACTCAAAAATACTGTCATTTTAGATAAGTCAGTCCCAAGATTTGAATTTGGGATTTCTCCTGCCCTTCCAGATCAATGACTATATTGTAGTTTCCTAGCTAGCCTTGAAGATTTCTGCCATCTGTTCTTGTTTATAAAATGGCTTTCTCTGGTGTGAGAATTACTGATTCCACCTCACTAGCTTCAGTTTTTTAAAATGTTGTCTCAAACTCATTTACGCAAGACATATTTATTTCTGAGTGACATGTTGACATAACACAGATGCACACATACAGTTATACAAAGTGCTTTTGCTTTCCATATGCAAAATCACCAATAGAAATTAAAGTAACAGTAATTTTACTATTTTAATACAATTGTGTATTAAATGTACTTCTTTACAAGGTATGTTGCATTTTCTAATCACACAGAATCCCATCTTTGTAAGGTTTCAACACTGAAAATAAGAAAGTATATAATTAATTTATCATCATAAACCTCATCCCAATTCAAAGACATGGTTTATATTGACTACTAAGGAAGAGATCTTTAAATGTATTATATATATTTCATTCTTTGAAATATCTGAGTATTAAAATCTCATGCAAAATTATTATTTTTTCTTAGTGACATAGTTCAAGCAAGGAAACTGCATTGATTAAAGATCACAAAAAATGAGCAAGTTCCCAGATCTCCACATTTCTGCATCTATGTGGGGATAAAGATTTGCATATTTTTTGAAAATTTCAAATTGGCCTAATGAAAGTATTGCCCCTCAAAGTATTTGAGGGACGAGAATTGTTCAACAATATCAGGATTTTGTTGTTACATTTAGCTATAATAATTACTTTTTATCACTCTGTTATAACCAACAAATATAGCAGTAAGGTATAATAAAAGATGGCTAGATTTCCACAATCAAGTAGAGAAAAATTGTTTCTGCTAGTTCTGCAGCTAAATGTAACTGAGACTGCTGCATATTAACTTTATTTATATATAAACTCATTATGAATTTCTGCAATGTACTTTTTGTAAAGGTCACTGTCTGTTTTAAAAACTAAAAACACAAATTAAAAATATCCAGGAACTTCTTCGGGAACAAAATCTGACAGAAAAATAAAATAGCTAACTTCTAACAATCAAATGAATCCACATTTTTAAGCAGACTGCCTGAAATGATGTTTCATTCTGACATACCGTATATACTCGCATATAAGCCGATCTCGCATATAAGCCGACCCTTTAAAAACTGCCCCAAAATGAGGATTTTGGTAAAAAACTCGCATATAAAGCCGACCCCCAAATACACATGTGAACGCTTTTTTTTTTCCCCCAAATCGGGGTCGCTTATATGCGAATAAAATCTGGCTGCCCGACTTCGCGCAATGAGAGCCAAGACTCTCATCGCCTTCATGGGCAGCGGCTTTCGCGCGATGAGAGTCTTGGCTTCTCATCACGCAAAAGCCGCTGGCCCCGCGCAGGGCGATGAGAGTCTTGGCTCTCATCGCACGAAGTCGGGCGCCAGATTTATTCGCGTATAAGCCAACCCCCAAATTTGGGGGGAAAAAAAAGCGTTCTAAAGTCGGCTTATATGCGAGTATATACGGTTATAATTACTGGGAATAAAAAAAAATAGCATTATATTTCTCAGAACCTTTTGTCTGGAAAATTATGGAAATTCTCCAACACATCAAGAAGGCATCAGGTTGATGGAAGCATTGACCCATTACAATTATAACTTGCATTCTCCAGCAATGTAACCTTTGCATCTTTTGAAATAGAACTGACTTAACTCTAACTAATACTAGAAGTGTCACAAACTTTTAAATTATTACCACATGATAAGTAATCACAGAAATCCCACTGTTAGAAGCATATGTAAACTATAGATCATGGCATACTGCTGGGGAGAATGGTTCATTCTCATCCTTGTTTATACAGAATATTTATTTGAAGTACAGCAGTGCAGTTTAAGACTGGATTAAAATACAGAAAACAAAAAATGCAGAGAGAAAAAGGAATAATAATATGTAAAAGAAAAAAGGGAAACTATAAAGAAATGACATTTCCTTTTATCAAGTCAAGTTCAAACAATTTCAATAACTTATCACCTGACATTTCAATCTAAAATCTCTTCATCCCATAGCTCATATTTTATCTATTAGCAAATAATAAAGTCTCATCACTCAATCTTAATCAACAAAAGTCCATTAAAAGCTACCATATAATCAACTTCATATTCTTTTCATTTATTTTATCTAGTAATTTATCATTTTTTCTAAAAATGCAGAAACCCCCTCAATAAGTTAATAGGATTTTTTGTAATCTTATTCCCTCCTCTTTCAATAAATCAATTTTAAAAATACCTCTGGAACTAGCTTGCTTTCTGTAGCAGAGAAGCCAAGAACCTGATCTGTAGCATAGTTCCATGTTCCTAGTCCCATCCAAGGAAATAAGAGTTAATTTTTAGGTGCATTTAAGAATCAGCCATATTAGAAGATGGTCACTCAACTTTGAATCAGTAATGCCTGGAAATTAACTATATCTGGGTTTCATGCAGCATTTAAATGAAACCCATTGAAAGATTGGGCCCACTTTTATAGCTGTCAAACCATTAAAACCTACAAACTGGTTTGCTAAAGAAAATGGAAATACATTTGTCCAAATATTCTGGAGGAAAATAGAAAATAAATATGAAGGGATCCCAGCTCTTGGGTTAGTAAGAGGATTTACCACAACGCTTCACTCCTACACTAACTCTGGGTCTTTACCAAATCTGTAATTTATTTCTCTACCAGCTTTAACAAATATATAAAGTCATATATCATGTTTAAAACTTCCATGTATCTGAGGTGGTATTCAGCCATATCCAATAAACTAAACTATTAATCCCCAATGCACAAGAACACACTCACTTTTTCTCTGTCTCTCTCTCTTTCTCAACATGTTATTAATGTAAGAAATACAAATGGGCTGTGAGAATAACCTTGAGGGAACAGGAGAAATAGCTGCAGCCAAGGCAATGGTCAGATAAGAAAAATCTGAGTCCAGAGCAGGAATTATGCTCTCTACGTCAGATACTGTTCATTCTTTTGCTCTTTGAGAAAGCTTTGTTATTATTGTATGTCATAATACTGACTTTTAACTACTGAGCAGATTTATAGTATGTTAACTTTTATTATCTTGTCATATTTTATTTTTTTATGGAATATAAAAAGCAGAGTGGACACAAAAATTTAATGACTAAGTAATATACTCTTATGCTAACAGAGAGATAAGGACAGTTTATTATACTCTATCCATTAAGATGCCAACAATTTAGATAACTGGAATCTGATGTGGAAACAAAATGATAGGAGCAGAAAACCAAGAGTACAGTACAACATCAATACAAAGTGTGCAATCTGTCAGATTCCCCTCTCCTAAATTTCTTGAAGCTAGATAGTGTGAAGGCTGCTGATATACACACGCCTAAACACTTCTTATGTGATGGAACTTCAATGTTGTAGATATTAAACTTTCAATTAAAATTTACGGTAAAAAAGGGGAAAGATACTGGCTAAGTACTAGAAAACAAGAACCTCTGATGGAAAGTCTTTATTTCTCACCAAACTAATTATCTTCACAATCTGTTCTATGGTAGGTTGCCAACTTGATTGCCAATTCTTTCTGAGCATGTGGACTGCAGATATGACTGCAATTCCTAATCAGTGTCCTGCACATCTGGAAGGTATCATGGGAAAGCTAAACCTAAAGATAGCCTTTTCATTTCTCTGCTTTGCAATTCTTTACAATTAGTTAATGAAGCTAGTGACAGGGACACAGTGGCTCAGTGGAAAAGACGCTGAGCTTGTTGATCAGAAAGGTCGACAGTTCAGCGGTTTGAATCCCTGGTGCTGCATAATGGAGTGAGCTCCCATTACTTGTCCCAGCTTCTGCCAACTTAGCAGTTCGAAAGCATGTAAAATGCAAGTAGAAAAATAGGGACCACTTTGGTGGGAAGGTAACAGCATTCCATGCACCTTCAGCGATTAGTCATGCTGGCCTCATGACCATGGAGATGTCTTCGGACAATGCTAGTTCTTCAGTTTTGTAACAGAGATGAGCACCACCCCCTAGAGCTGGAAACGACTAGCACATATCTGTGAGGGGAACCTTTACCTAGTGAAGTTTAAATAGGTCACATGAAATATATCCATTCAAGTTTGGGTTCTATCAAGATTTTGAAATAAAATCCTTCTTAAAGAAAAGAAGAGCAGAAGATCAACTCTCTTTTACTCACAATTTAGCTTGTTACTGAGAGCTAGCTTTGTTGTTTGTTAAATTTATATAGCTGCCCATCTTACCAAAGTCAACTTTGGCAGGCCAACAATAATCAGATAAAGGCAATAAATAAAAATGAAGATATACAATATGAACACCCTGAACATAAAAGCAAAAGATACCATAGGAGAGGGAAAATAAAAATGGCCACCTCAACAAGAAGCTATTACAGCAAATCCCCAGTTGTCTATGAGCCCCAGGCCTAGCAGTTAAAGTACTGGATGTTCAGAGAACATTACCACCATCTTGAACTCTAACCAAAAACACCAACAACAAATTCACCTGCCACTGTCACAAGAAAATGATCTCAATTCTCAACTGCTCTGAGGTGTAGACCGCATCTAATTACAGTCTTGCTTCTACATAAGAGTTGCAATAAATTTGTAAGGGAAGGAATTTGCTTTTGAAATTTCCCATGTTTTGGGTACACAAAGGTATGATCGTGTATGACATACAGATTGTTGATTGTTCTTTATTAGTTAGTCTTGATTTTTATTTGAACAATGACTCCTACGGGGCATGGAAGACATTATTCTTTACTTGGATGAAGACAGCCAAAAGTTAAGGAACCTCAAAAAGTAGGAATACAGTTCATTGCAGACTTTACTGCGCTAACTTCATTTTCCTTCCATAGATGGTCTGTACAGCCTGATTGCAATCTGCTTTGTCTCCAGTCAGCAGATGATAGTTAATTGAGACTCCAACTCCTTTCTTGGATTAGTACCTTTTCTGTACATCTTTTACAAATGAAGTTATTTACTTGGGTTTTGTCTGCTTCAGTCCCAAGACTCTAAGTGGCTAACATGCCAATTATACTGATGAGGTTAAAAATACAGCATATATCATACAGGAAACTGCTATTTCTGCCAAAGGAAGTGTTAGAAAATATTTACTGAAAGGATGCCCAAATGTCTGCACCTACCGTTTTCATTATTTCTTTATTCTATATGAATAATTGTACATAAATTAATTTATTAATTTATTGTACATAAGCATGCATTCACATTTTCAGGAAGATGTTTAATGTCTAGTCAAAGAACATAATAAAAGAATATCGTATTATTGAACATTGTAGCCATAGAGGTTATTGTAACTTCTGTTCACTTAGGAGGTCACTGAAAAATACAATTTAATCAGATGTACTAAACTTTTGCATAGGGCTCTACATCCCTGCTTGCACTAGATGATTATAGAAAAATCCTTCATGCCTCTAACACTGTTCACTTCATGCCAAATACAATTTTTTAGTTACCAGATGTCTATATATACTGAAGACTATTTTCAAGAAACAATAAAAAGTAGCTTAGTCGTAACTATTAACTATAAGCTACAAATTTTAAACACTTAGGAGCCCGATCGCCCAAAAGGAAAATCCTGTTAAAAGAAGACTGTTTGGAGTGAGCAATGAACAGACCAATCCCAATAAAAGCAAGAATAATTAAGTTTCTTGTCCAGTGCCACATGATTCATCATCATCTGGGATTGTTGTTGTTGTTTTTGGGTGGGGAGAGAGGATGCAACAATACTATGTAAAACAATTTTAAGCAGAGTAATTTAATTTGGAAGTGGGAATCAGTGAATTTCTAGATATTATGGAACTACAATTCCCAGGCAATGGAAATCAATGATGTCAGCCTCCAGAAGTCTTATCTTGGCAACCTCTGAAGGATCAATACGTTTTAATTGTTCAGGTTTCATAAACATATTATTATGATAGTCTACATTCTAAATCAGGTTCATATAGAATTATATTATAAATCTAGGGCCATCTGTAGCCTTTAGAAGTCTTTTAAATGTTATCAGAGAGCGTCTGTCATGATTTGTACAAAACTTGATTGGCTCTATTTGGAGTTATTTGCAGAGGAAGAAGTAGGGGGATTTAAGAGACTCCTAGAAAGCTGAACATATTGTCCCCACTCACTTTAGTAATGTTCTGTCAGCAGCCCCATCCTTTGTTAGATAAGAAACTAAAATAATAGATAAAATATATAAGAAATTAAGGAAACGTCTTTGGCTGCAATCAAGGTATCCAGATCTGCACCAAAGAGATATAGATTTTTAAGTCAGTATGTGCAAAGTTATAGTTCCTACCGGTACTAGACTTGTGAAAATCTATAGTGACTTATTTAATAACCTCACAAGAGCGCAAAGACTATTTACTAGACTTTAATTAGGAAACAAGTTTGAAAAAAAGAGTAGTGCAATCCAGATCAAGCTTTCTTCCTTTCAATCTGTGTTTTTCTTTAAAAAAATCTTGGAGATAAGTAAAAGTCACCATTATTTTATAAAATTTATTTTATGTTTGTTTCAAAAATGACCAATGAAAGCTATCCAAATTCTTATCAGCAGGTATGAGCAAAGGAAAACAAAAACTTTCACAAGGAATCACAGCAAACCAATGGCTAACCAATTTATAGTGTTTCTCGGGATTTTTACAGGCTAGCAAAGAATATATGAACTATGATAAAGTATCCCGAGCTTGCTTCAACAACGAGCACATAGTCAATTGCTTTGAAACTCAGTCCGGAAAAGCTGAAATACCAGAGGAAGACAAGTCATCTTTATTCTTCCTGATTCTTATATCCCCACTGCTTAAGAAAGTGGCTAGTTTATTAATTCACTAGAGGTAAAACAAAGGTAAAGATTTCCCTGTCCAGTCGTGTCCAATACTAGGGTATGGTGTTCATCTCCATATCTTGGCTGAGGGAGCCAGTGTTGTCCGAAGACAATTTCTGTGGTCATGTGGCCAGCATGGCTATACACCAAAGGCACATGGAATGCTGTTACCTTCCCACTGAAGTAGTATCTATTTATCTAGTCACATTTGCATGCTTTGGAACTACTAAATGAGCAGGAACTGGGGCAAGTAATAGGAGGTCATCCTGTTGCACAGAGTTTGGGTCTCAAATCTGGGTTGACAAACTCAGGGTCTTTAACCACTGAACTATCACACCCCTAACTAATTCATTAAAAGTCAAGTATTATTTTTGTAAAGGGATCTTTGGTTTTGAATTATGACTTGACATACCTAGCCAAAAACCTAGGAAGAAGAAAACTGGATTACTCAATAGATTTTTGAAAAATAGTAATTAAATTGTGATGATGATCATGATTCTGTTCTCCTATTGGAATAAAGAAGCATGATTGGAATGGAAACAATATCCCAGTTGTTTTAGAACTATCGCAACAATAATTACATTTGTATGCTAAATATAAAAGCAAATGATTATTTATAGTATGATTCACAAGCCTAAACTTGTGAATAAGTAAGGCCCTTATTTATTCACATAATAGACATAATAATTTACAAGAACTCTTTTTTCTCAACCATGTTTGCTATGCTACTGTCCTAACAGTTAAATTTTAAGGAAGAAAATAATTGCTGCAATAGATGGTAATATATTGTTAACTTAAAAAAAGATATGACTTTCAAAATTCCGACTGAAAAGCAGGAAGGGCACTTGTTATCTACACACTACAGATTCTAAGGAAGCAGGAAGTTTATTTATATCCTTCTTCGCCTGTTGCATCTTGGGGAAGATTTTTTTCCCAAATATTGCCAGAATATTATCTTTTTAGCTTGCAATCTTTTGGGATACAGCAATGTACTGTATTTAAATTATAACCACAACCGTTACCATATGTGAAGTGGATAAGCCACCAATGACTTCATTTTAATACTTTGATCTGTTGTATTTGCAGTATCAGCAAAAAAAGGGGGCGATATGAAATATTGTTTCGACTGACATTCAGTTTTACCTGGGAGCCACTTGCTCTGTCCTTGTGAAATACATCAGACATTTAAAAATTTCCAATTTATTGCACTTTGGACACATCCAGCAACAAAGAAGAACTGCTACAGGGCAACAAGAGGCAAAGGAATGCCAAGAATGTGGCATTCTTGATTCTTGGACTCATGAAAGCTAAGGACAGGAATAAGTAGCTTAGTAGTACATATACACTAAATATAGGATATTACCGAGCTGTTTTTATCCAGTTCTTGTGCTTCAGTTATTACATTTTTTTCAATTCCTCTGAGAAGCAAGAGAGTCTCACCTGAAATGGAGAGCTCGCTATTTCCAGCAGTAGGCCCAGTCTGTTCACATTCATGCCATTGCTGCCTACACACCTATGACTGCCTGACTGCTTTACAGCCATGGTCTCTGTAGAACAAGGGTGAAGAACCATGGCCCTTTTGTGATTTGTGGACTTCAATTCCCAGAATTCCTGAGCCAGCCATGCTGTGGGGCATGTATGAACAATGTTGCATCTTGGGAATGAGCCCAATCCATTCCTGCTTTTGGTAGGATCCAGCAATGGGTGGTCAACCTGGAGATTAAGAGGCTGAGCCACAATTTTTATTGCCAGAACCTGTTATTAATTGAATTAGGATGCCGTAATATATCAACAGGGACTTGGACCAATCTTGAGTTTGAATAGCTACCAATGTGTAGATCTATAGCAGTGGTGACTAAGCTTTTTGGGCTTCTGTGCCCAAAATTGTGCGTGCGCTTGCATGCACGTGCTCATGTGCCAACACCCATGTGTGCATGTCCAATGTGCATGTCCCCTCATGCCCCCTGTGCATGCGTGCACAATCCTCCCATGCCACCTCCTTACCTGCACTGCATTTCCCAGCTGATTTTTGACCTGTTTGAGGCCTTTTCAGCCTCCCAGAGGCTTGAGGAAAGCTTCTGCAGCCTTTGCAGGCTGAAAAATGGGCCTATTTCATCACTTCTGGTATTTCTGGAAATACAGGAAGTTATGAAACAAGCCTATTTTTCGGCCTGCAAAGGCTTTCCTCAAGTCTCTGGGAGGCCGAAAAAGGCCTCAAACAGGCTGAAAATCAGCTGTGAGGTATGTGCATGCACAGTGAGGTAAGTTTGCCTGCAGCTCACCTGCCAGCACAAATGGCTCTGCATGCCACCTATGGCACACGTGCCATAGGTTTGCCATCACGGATCTATAGGGACACAATTTAGCTAGCTGTAGTTGCTTGTGAAGAAAGCTGCCTTCCTCGACTCATATCACATAGAAAGGCACAGTATTAAATACAATGGCACTGGTATCCAAACAGAATGAATAAAACTGGCAAAACTGATATGATGTTAGACTACAAGGGAGACTCTGTTCAGCTCCTCTAAACAATACATATAATCTAGGTGAGTTTGGGCCACCCACTGTATCAGCCCCTAAGTTCAAAGAACTATTATTGGAAAAAATAAAAAAAAAGAAGAGTGTGCCTGGTATACCATCTTGAATTCTAGGAGTAATGTAAATCTGACAAATAACAACTAACTCTGGTTTCCTTCTACACTTCCCTCAGTTTTCAGAGTAGGAATATAACAAAAGGCGTCTCCTGTGTAACTTGTTTTTCTTTTGTAAGTAATTTTAGAAAACTATTCCTAGAATTAGGGTTGTATATTTTAGTAAATTTTATAGCCTCTTTTATTGTGCAAGTACAAGTTTTCTATTGGGAGGAAAGAAGGCTTAACATTATTACTTTAAAAGGAATTTGCTTGCTCTGATGCACACAGAAGTGAACAGTGTTGGAAAATTAATCTTAATTGAAACTTCAAATGTTAAAGTGCATCTGGGGAAACCAATATTTTATACTATTTGCACTCTCTCCTTGCCTTTAAATTATGCAATAATTCTTATTCTTTTAATACAGGTAAAAAGGTTTTTTATATTTTATATTCTCTGTTCAGTATTCAAGCAACACAGTTAGCAAGTTCAAAGTAAGTACGATTTCTTTCCCTCTGATCGTCTAGCAACACTTTAGACCTCATTACTGTTAAAAAAAAACCCCAAACATTTCAAACATCAGACTCAGGATATCTCATAAGAATTCTGGCCTTTTAGAAAGGCTAAGTCTTTTCCTGTAAAATGAGTATTATGGGAATTTATTCTCTAGAAAACAAATGATATAGTAAAAAACAATTTAAAAGAACTAAACCAAGGATATCATTTATCTCATGTAGCTATTTAGTGTATTTCTATCCCCAGCAAGTCATGGTTATCAAGAGTTCTTTTGTTGTTCATTGTTGTGTTATCCTCAGCCATTATTTTAGCCTAAAAACTAAGTAAGACGGAAGTAGCATTTCCATAGTGCAGTTAGCTGAGATTGCTTAAGGACCTTTAAAAAGATTGTGGCAGAAGCAAAATCTGAATTTGCAAATACACAGTTCCTTTTAGATGTATTTTGACAATATTTTGATATAACATTTTCTTTGTAATAACAGAGGGATGCTAGCTAAGGTCTTTTTTCCTGATATCAACTATTGCCAGAGATTCTATTGAAAAGTGATAGTTAAAACACTTCCAGATATACATGGCAGCCCATAAACATCTTTGCATTTCCATCTGCAACCAGTCCAAAATCATCTGCAAATTCTTTTTGAAAGAAATAGTCATTTCCAAAATCTGAGATTAGCAGTGGGCCAGGAACCAATCAGCAATTGGAATAATGATAGACTTGATGAACAGTTTGTGTGATGATATTGCTTCCTAAAAAAACAACCCACCTCTGGTTTTATTTGATTGCATCTTGTACGTTTTTAGAACTTCAGTTGGCAGGCAAGGTTTAAACTCATTCAGAAAACAAAGCAAAAATGCTAAGATAAAATCGAGCTGGCTAAGAAATCAGTTTTTTAAAAAAAAATCTTTAATATCCTGCACATTAATTTAAATAATGGTCAGTACTTCATGAGCCAATCAAATTGTCATAATATTTCTGTTGTTTCTAGGCTGGAATTCTATTGCATGGAGAGTTTCCATTCTAGTCCAGTCAGCTAAGACTAACACGAGTATTTTATATCACGGTTCTGAGATAAAACATGAAAACTTGCCATTCTAGCTGCAAGAGCTACAGGAAAAGTGATATGATCCAGAATAGGAGACCAATATAATCTTTAATATGGTAAACTACTTACACTGGAGTTGCATTACCTTCCAAGCATGCATGATCATAGCTATTTATTTATCTTCTTGTATTATTTTTATCAATAATTCAAGGGAGCAAGCAATTTACAAAACAAGGGGCAATATGCTGACTCTGTAAACCACTTGTGAAGACTTAAAGACTGTAAACACTTGGTTCAATCAGGTATGTGTATATATATACATATGGATCTTTGGTTATTCGGGTTTCTCCTGCGTAAAATTGAGAAGCCCAAATAACCAAAGATCCACATACAAATACTCGCGAAAACTCAGAAAACATATATATATATATATATATATATATATATATATATATATATATATATATATATATAATATATATATATATAATATATGTTTTTTTAAGCTCTCGGGTACTTACATTTGTGCTGTTAGCTTCCCTCGGGTATTATCCACGTCACTGTAGTTCTGTGTAAAGTTGTAGCAACGTTTCAGCAGAATCTCATCTGCCATCATCAGGCTTCTGTATTGAGTTTGTATGTGGGTCAGGGTCTCACAGCCGTTGGTTTTAAATTTGAGGCTAGCCTATTGTTGTGTCAGGATGTTTTTTTCTACATCCCGATTGGTTGGAGTCTTGGTCTGTGTTTATTGGACTTGGAGTTTGTTTGATTGTGTTTCCGTTTCTTCTGTCTGTTTTGTGGCTTTGATTGACTGGCAACACTGTGTTCCTATATTGGAGGCTTTCAGTGCAGCTTGGCTTCGCGTGAAAGGACGGCTATTATCTATTAGGAAGCTAGGTTTTCATCTGGGTGCCTGGCGGGGGGTGTTTGAGCTGGAGGTATCAGAGGAGTCTGTTTGTGCCAGGTGTTTGCCTGGCTTGTGGTGTGGAGATCTTTCATTTGAGAGTGCAGGCTTCAAAATGATTGACAGTCTGCTGGAATCAATCTCTTCTATTCATGCTTTCAGGTCTTTTTTCAATCTCTATGGCTTCTCTGATGATTCTGTGGCTGGGTTTTCTATAGGGGCTAGGGTTTTAGTGCCATTGAAGTTTTCATGTGTTGGACTAGTGAGGAGGGTGTGCTCCAGCTTTTTTACTGCATTTTTGTGTTCATCCAGGCGGTACTTATTCTTCTATTGGTCTGCCAATGTATGTGGCGGGCATGATGCACAGGAACTTCGTTTTGCCTTCGTATATGCCTCACAAGTCCAACACATGAAAACACAGGTTGTTTTTTTTAAGCTTTCACGGTACTTACATGTGTGCTGTTCAGCTTCCTTCGGTATTATCCCACGTCATTGTAGTGCTTTTAAAGTTGCAGCAACATTTCAGCAGATGAGATTCTGCTGAAACGTTGCTACAACTTTAACAACACTACAATGACGTGGGATAATACCGAGAGAAGCTAAACAGCACACATGTAAGTACCTGTGAAAGCTAAAAAAAAACAACCTGTGGGTTAGTACTTGTAAAGTTGTAGCAAAGTTTCGGCAGAATCTCATCTGCCATCATCAGGCTTCTGGATTGAGTTTGTATGTTGGGTCAGCTACCACAGCGTTTAGTTTTTAAATTTGAGGCTAGCCTACTGTTAATTTAAAACTAACGGCTGTGATAGCCTGACCCACATACGAGAACTGAACAGCGCACACGCACACACACACACACACATATATATATGTATGTATGTTATGTATGTATGTATGTATGTATGTATGTGCTTTCAGCTTCCTTCGGGTATTATCCCACGTCATTGTAGTGCTTTTAAAGTTGTAGAACGTTCAAGCAGAATCTCATCTGCCATCATCAGCTTCTGTATACAGAAGCCTGTATGATGCCTGATGATGGCAGATGAGATTCTGCTGAAATGTTGCTACAACTTTAAAAGCACTACAATGATGTGGGATGATACCCAAAGCAAGCTGAACAGCACACATGTAAGTACCCACAAAAACTTTAAAAAACAAACATATATATGTATGTATTTTTAGATTTTTTTTCTAGAAATTCATTAAGCGTGTAGAACATTATTATCAGACTACAATCTCAGATATTAATGCCATTCCATATGAAACAAGTTTAAACAATGTGTGGAAGGCTCCTAAAGATTTAGCTGACAGGAGAATCTGGCCTTCAAACTCTGCCAGCAGTTTTGCTCATTTGACTACAGGTAATCCTCAATTTATGACTGGTTACATATAGTAACCATTAAAAGTTACAATAGACCCCTCAGAAAGAACTCTTGACTCAAATTCAAAGTTTGGATGGCTTCCCCCTCACTGTCACTTCATTCAGCAACTCACTTGAATTTACAGCCATTTGCCGCATTCCATAGTCATTTGACCACAACTGATGACCTTTTTAAATGGAAACTGATATTTAGTTGAGGTTTCCAGCAAAAAATGCNACTGATATTTAGTTGAGGTTTCCAGCAAAAAATGCCTACTGCAAACAATGTATTCACTCAACAAAACGTGGCACTCATCTTTTAAAGATTGCAGTTTCTTTACCACTATAAAAACTGTCGTACAAATCAGGTCAGTCACGTGGGTGCCTCGACTTAAAATCTTCATGACATACGATGAAAATTAATTTTGAAGATATTCATAATCTATATTCATAAAGTATATTCTTGCCACTGTGACACTCAAACTGCAATTACTGTCCTACATAAAATACCCACTGCAAATGTTTATTCCTGTATTAGTCCCAATTTATCAAGAAATATTGTTAAGCATCAGTATTTATCTTTGTTTCAAGATTTTTCCAGAAACACAATCCTAGAATATATTTTTTTTTCAGGAGACTATTTTCTCATGTTCTCCATTCTAAATGTATCATGTGTTGTCTAGATTTCTCTGTCTGATTTTAATTTCATTTCATAACTCACAGTGTAAATTAATTAGGAGTAATTTATTTGGTCAATTACTCCTCTTAATTAGGAGTAATTTATTTGGTCAACATTTTAATTTAAAAAAACTGTGTTGTGAACAACTTTACAATGAGGATTTAATAATAAGCATATTCTCATTAACCGATCTGAAGCGGAGTATGCCTCTCTGTGTGAATTTACCTATTAAATGCCTCTTTCTTTTAATGAAAAGTAGTCCAGGTGTACATGCATCTCTACAATCTAGTTTCTAATGAACATTTCATCAGCTAACATCCACTGCATTTCATATTAATTTTAGTTTAAGTCTTTTAGATTGGCAGGAAAAAGAAGAATAGGTTTACCTCTGAATTCAATTGTAATGGTTCAGTGTGTCAGATGATATGCTGCAATAAAATATATAACCCTCCCTACAATGACCATAGTATATTTGGTGATGTTACCGCCGTCTCCTTCCCAGTCCTTTGCATTTGATTATGCAACAAGTTTATAGCTTTCAGAGTATTAGGATACTTGTTATAACTTGCTGCCATAAATGCAAAGTATAAGGAGAACCCAATACAGAGATGCAAAAAGAACAGTTCAAGAGTCATGTACAGTTTGCCAGGATCACTTCTGAATCTGCAGAGCGGACACTCAGGCATCTGTTTCCCCCTTATGATCCCCTCAAACCTCTAAAAATGAGTCTTGCCATTTTTAAGAGCATTCCTTGACTTCAAAAATAACCGTATAAGCATCCTTATAACCTATTATGTAAAGAGCCACTTTGGCTTTAGGGATGGCGGCACCTGGCTAAAAAGCAGGAGAGTTTGAGTTCTAGTTCCACTTTAGACAATCTTGAATTAAGCTACCTATGGTTGGACTTAAGCATAGCACACAAAATTATCTGCTACAATGTCGATGGTCAGTTACTGATGAAGTCGAAGAACCACAACAATACAAGAGCACACAACAAATACAAACTCAATGTAAACCATTCCAAACTTGATTGCAAAGTACGACTTCAGCAACAGAGTGGTTAATGCCTGGAATGCACTACCTGACCCTGTTGTTACAGCCTCTAACCCACACTCCTTTAACCTCAAACTAACCACTATTGACCTCACCCCATTCCTAAGAGGTCTGTAAGGGGTGTGCATAGGTGCACCATCGTGCCTCCCGTCCCTGTCCTATTGCCCCCATTTATTCGTACCTATTTCCTGTATTCTTACTCATGTTTATACTTATATCTATTATCTTGTAAGCAACTGACAAATCAAATAAAAATAAATAAATGAAAGCCAGATGGGTGACTTTGGGCCAGTCATTCTCTCTCGATTGGTCAATTCTTGCCAATGCATCAACACTTGGTTGATCTGAAAAAAAATGGGCACTGTACTTGTGAGAAAATGCTAGGAAGAAAAACAAAAAGAAAATCCTTGTCTGTTATGTCATGCCTAGTGTAAACTTTGATCCAGCAGTAACTGTATTTCTAATCTACCGTAAATCTCCTATTGCCAGGATAGAGATCTTTCTCCATTAGCTAGGCATCTCCAGACTTGGTGAAAATAGCATCCCTGAGTAGCATGCAGACTTCCTTTGCAAGGAATACTTTAGCACCCAGCAATTCCTGGAGTCTTCCTGGGAATATCCAGCTAGTTTTCTTGGCCACACTGTAGAAACCATTTACCTTTGCCTTTTCCCAGAATGTTTTTTTTTTCATTTCCCAAAACTCTTTTTTTTAAATGTAAGTATTTTAGACAAAATAATTTTCCATTTTGATTCAATGTGCGTAAGTATCTTCAAAAGTATACATTTAGAAACTGGGGGTGTAGAGGTTTTTTTTTTTGATGCAACTTCTGTTAATTTCCCAGGTGCAGACTGGAGATTTAATAATCTACAGTCAATTATTGTTGATAAAGTGGTGGCTGAGTAAGTTGGCAAACTTAACCTAATGAAGGCAGCTTCCGAATGGTTATGTATTAACTTTTGATTTTTGGCTGAGGAACAAAATAAATAACTTAGTGTTTTTTGCTGCATTAAATTGCATATTAAGAACAAATAGGATCTATTCAGAATTTACTTTTAATGCATTAAGAGCATTTAAGAATACAATTAAAACATTGGAACTGTATTGATGTGGCTGAAAACTTCGCTCAACATGTAAGCTAACTAGAGAAGCTCCAGGGGGAACCAAAAACTTTATTTTTATTTATTTGATTTATTTGATTTATTTGATTTGTCAATTGCTTACAAGATGATAGGTATAAGTATAAACGTAGTTATGAATACATGAAATTGATACATATAAGAAAAATAAAAAGAAACAATAGGACAGGGATGGTAGGCACATTGGTGCATTTATTCATGCCCCCTACAGACCTCTTAGGAAAGGGGTGAGGTCAATAGTAGACAGTCTAAGGTTAAAGTTTTTGGGGTTTGGGGAAGAAACCAGAGTCAGGTAGAGTATTCCAGACATTGACCACTCTGTTGCTGAAGTCATATTTCCTGCAGTCAAGTTTGGTACGGTTAACTTTGAGTTTGTATCTATTGTGTGCTCTTGTATTGTTATGGTTGAAGCTGAAGTATTCTTTGACAGGTAGGACATTGCAATATATGCTTTTATATATTATATTTAGATCGGACCAAAGGCGGCGTAGTTCTAGGTTTTCTAGGTCTAGAATTTCAAGTCTGGTAGCATAAGGTATTCTGCAATGAGTAGAGGAGTGGAGCTCTCTTCTTGTGAACTAATGATGATGAACTTCTTGTGAACTGATGAGTCCATTTCACATATGGATTTGATGTTACAGTACTCATGTAGTAGCAAATGACTAATGCATAAAGGAAATGCATGTACTCTTTGGGAGACATGTATTGATCTATGCCAACCTTCACCAACCTGACATGCCACACAACTGTTAGGACTGCAACTCCCATAAGCACATGCTAGCTAGCAAAGGTGGGAGAAAGGCAAACACAAGTAGCCCTCGGTTAACAATGGTAATTGGAATCAGAATTTCCACTGCTAGTTGTAAAGCACAATATCAAATGACCACATCGCTTTCCTTCACAGTACTCATTGCCACCACTAAGTGAGGATTGCAGGTCATTGAGTGAGTCCCAAGTGGCTTACAAGCAGGCTGGCAAACAGACAAGGTGTGCAATGTGAGGCCAGGGGACTTTACGACTGGGGAGCAGGTGGGTGGGCAGCTGCTACAGGCCAGTAGAAGGTGGGAGCAACTTACTAAAGTGGCATGTAACTTTTGCTGTGAGAATGATGCAAGTGATGATCACATGACCATCGGTGGTGGCAACGATTCTGAGTGCGAGATAGTTCCAAGACCCAGATTGTGATCACATGCTTGTGGGGGTTCTAGGTTGGCCAGCATTTCAGAAAAACACTTTTTTTCAGCACAGTTGTAACTTTGAATGGTGACTGAACAAATGGATGGTAAATGAGGATTACCTGTACAGAGGTTTGACATGAATCGGCTAAGGCACAGATGCCACACAATAATAATTATAAAAGGTATTAAGAGCTAAACTATTTAGACAACAGTGGACATAGATTTGCTTCTACAAACACTCTTATAGAAAGTAAAGTCTGCTTCTGTAATCCTTACTTCCTTTCATTCCTACCTTCTCTCCCTCCCACCTTCTCTCCTTCAAAAAATAGGTAAATTTTAATGCAAGAGACACTCAAGTGCTGCAAGGAAGAATGAGTCTGCTACTTTCCTGAATGTTCTCTTATTTGCAAACAGGCTGGCAGAAAGATAGATCTGATGTGTGTAGCAAGGGAATGATTATGCAATTCACAGGAAAATGGAAATTGCTGTGAGGAAAAATATTTTCGGTTTTAAATGAGCCAGTAATCTGAGTTATTTGGGCAAAGTACTGATATTTTTTTTAAAAAGCAGTAAACAGTGATTAAAACATGAATATTAACACCATGTAAATGCCTGCAGCAAAGAATAAAAACAGCAGCAAAATGTAAGTATGAAAAGATATAAATTA
Organism: Laticauda laticaudata; assembly: GCA_004320025.1. NCBI lineage: Eukaryota > Metazoa > Chordata > Lepidosauria > Squamata > Elapidae > Laticauda > Laticauda laticaudata. The sequence continues at coordinate 19,238 of BHFT01002985.1, forward strand.
TCTTTTATTGTTAACAGTTGCCAATATCCTGAGGAAAACAGAAAGACATTCTCTGTTGCTGGAAGCATCATAAACAGAGTTGCCAGTTGAGCCTCTTGGAAAGAGGATTTTACTGATAGCAATAACACTTAGACTTATATACCACTCCACAGTGCTTTCCAGCCCTCTCTGAGCCATTTAGAGAGTCATCATATTTCCCCCCCCCCAACAATCTGGGTCCTCATTTTACACAGCTCAGAAGGATGGAAGGCTGAGTTAACCTTGAGCCAGTCAGGATCGAACTGCTGAACTGCAGCCAGCAGAAGTAGCTTGCAGTACTGTATTCTAACCACTGCCCCACCATGCATAACACCAACTAAAAGTCTGGTCTTTAATTTCATGGAAGCCTCTGCCCAAATTTCTTGGACAATGGTTTGGAAGCCAAGTAAATCACTACAGAAAAGAGAGGTCATTCTAGCAACTTAGTGGAAGAGGGTTTGAACACTGAAGAAAGACTAAAACCACAATTTTCATCTCAGCTCAGAAATAACTTGGAGGGGGATTTATATCCTAACAAATGGGGCCTGAAATTTTATAGCGATAGAAAATCAAATTTGTCTAAAAACATCTGGAATTGATCAATTTACAAAGCATTTTGAACATCAAAGGGATGTTGGCAGCATTCTTCTAGTTACTGTATTTTCATCTTTTTGATCTAGATTAGGTCATCAATCAAGCTTGTCAGTGCTAGTTTGTCTCCTTTCTCAGTGAGGAATTTAGAACCACTTGGCTTTAGCCAGACATTTACTTCTTATTAAATCCAATCAATCTGAAAAGTCAAGCATAGAAATAATGAACTGTGTATATAATCCAAATACTTTGTTTGCATCCTCAGGCCATTCCTGGAACTATTCACAATAGGCATGTGTTTAGAATAGTGACAGCAACATGAGGCAATTCTCTTCTGTACAACTGTTATTTCTATAAGTATAGATTGTATTTTGATGTGATTTACATAGTGAGGTTTTAGATCTCTCAGGAGGCAGAAATATTCGGAAAACTTTAGGCTTGGAAGCTAAGCGGAACTGGGCCTCGTTAGTACTCGGATGAGAGTCCTCCAAAGAATACTAGATCTGAAAGTTGAAAATACTTCCAGAAGGCGGCAAAAGATCACTTTTATATTGTTGCAAAAAAAAAAAAAAAAAACCACCCTAGGTTGATGTCACCAAGTATCACCAAACGAGACTTGCTTGTACTTAAAACAAGCTTTTGCCCCATGTTGCATATTAAAATATATTCTACAATTATAGCAGCAGAATTCTAATTGTATAGTCCTCGATTTTAATATTATTGTATATCTATATTGTTGGAATGTTGAATAAAATACAAGACATTTTTATTAACAGGTGTTTGAGAAAGGCAGTATGGATATTTTTAGTATTTTTCAAGCCAGAACTAGAAGGTAACAAGCCACTTAAAATTAAGATCCCGAAAGAGCAGACTAGAAGACATGGAAGTGTAACCTTTTTTTCAGACCAGGCCATAACCATTCTCCAAGATTTTAAAATTAAATGTAAGTTCCACATCTTCATGAACCATCTGTTGAAATATTCCTGCTAGTTAGCTTTGTTTGGTTGTGCAATAAACAAATAGCAATTCTTCAGCTGTAGGGAGAATCCAAGCAACCTTAGACAAAATATATTCTTTCTATCCTGAGAAAGCCACAATTTTTCAGAAGTCCAGTCATAGTATTTGGTGAATAAGAAAATTACTTTCATTACAAGTGCTATTTATAAGACTGGAAAGGACCATATGTATATTCTACAGTTTGCCTAAGGTATAATTGGTTACATTGGCTTCCAACTTTTTCTGCTTTGCTTGTGAAGGGTGGAGAGGACAAATTTATTTAGCAGTTGAACATTCAATAATCATACACATTCAATAATAATTCACTACTAACGGTGATTACAAAGCTTCTGGCACTCTGTGCAGATTAACCCTCATCCAAAATAATGCTAGATACTTCAGTTCTAGAGCCCTATATTTTCTCTAAGAAGGGGCGTACAGGCCAACTCACTTTGCAGAGAGGACCCTATGGCATTTTACTCCCTCCCTGTAAGCATATACATGAAGAGGCAAGGGCAGCATGATAGTTTGGATCACCTAATTTCTTTTCATTAAAAATAATCACGTCAAAGGCTGTGCTAGTTCTGTACTTCATGCTGCAAAAAAAAAAAACCCAAAATAAATNGCTAGTTCTGTACTTCATGCTGCAAAAAAAAAAAAACCCAAAATAAATCAGGGACTTAATTTATCTTGATTTTTACTGTTGCAAAATCAGGCTTAAGAATATATGGGACCAGATTAGAGACAGCAGAAAAGAAAATCAAATCTGTTCTGTATTCTAACTAAAAGCATAATTTATACTGAATAGTAAATATACTAAAATTCATTAAATAATCTAAGTTGCAGACTATCACTATAGAAATAATTTTATACATGAATCAATTTTTCTTGTCACAGAAGAATAATTGTAATATATTCTAACATATTCCCCTCAGCACAAAGTATTCTTTTAAAAATACTTTGTGATATAAAATTACTTACCTGAACCTTTTCAAAAGGGAAGAGATTCTTTTGGGACTGATAGGCCACTAAAATTGAAGTCAAGGAACTTATTTCTTTTTGTTCTTTTTCACTCCATTTTTGTTTTTCCTTTTCTCTTTCTTTTTTTGTTCTTCCTATTTCATTTGTGTTAGTTTTTATGTTATCTTTAAAATTTTTAATACTTTTTTTTTAAAAGGGAAATTAATTTTGAACATGTTCTTCAGTGAACCCAGAGAAATAGTGAATTCTGAAAGTAAAATATATACTACCACCTGGAATGTTGTGTAACCTCTTAACTATCCAGGAGGTTCACGGAATAACAAAAGTTATTAATTATTAAAAGTTTTGTGAATGTGCTAGCTTCAAAAGCTTTGAACCATATAATTAAGGTCTCAGACCACACAACTTCAAACACTTCAAAGCAAATTCCCAAAAGATTGGCTCTGTAACTCCAACTTTTGTAAAGATTCCAAAACCATATTTAAATATTTCAAAGGCACTTTTTATCAGCAGGTTGCAAATATTATCCCAGAAGGTTTGCATAAACAACATTACCCGTATTGATATCAAATTATGAAACCTCTATTAGTAACAAGGACAACCAGATAAGATAAGCCAGATCAAGAAACAGACATGGCAGGGATTCTAGGAAAGCTACTTTTATACCTTCAAGATCAGCTCTAAATTCCTTCACAAATAAACTGAAAGAAAGCGACTGGCCCAATCTTACCCGGTGAGTCACTACGATTGTCAATAGACTTGAACCTGGATTTCCCCAATGCTGGTCCAATACTTTAAGCACTACAGCTCATCCTCAACTTACAACCATTTGTTTCGTGACTATTCAAAGTTACAACAGCTCTGAAAAAAGTAACTAATGATAATTTTTTCACAATTATGACCACTGCAGCATCCCCATGGTCAAGTGATCAAATTTCGGATGCTTCATCCGATTTCAACTGATTCATATTTATGACAGTTGCAGTCTTCTGACAAAGTCCATGGGGAAGCCAGTTAACCGTGTTACTGATTTAACAACTGCAGTGATTCACTTAACAAGTTGTAAAATGGAGCAAAACTCACTTAACCATTGCCTTAGCAACATAATTTTTGGGCCCAATTGTGGATGTAAATCAAAGCCTACCTATACACCGCAGACACTTTCATTCGCATGTTGCATTAAATTATACATCAGTATTACCTTCTCAAGAAATACTGCTTGTAACCATACCCTTCAATATCAAAATAACTATTTTGTGCCAGGATTAACTCCTCTGGAGTCATATTCATGTGTGGACTTGAAAAAAATAAAATTTAGGTCATCATTTACTTTGATGAAATACAAAACACTACTTTCAGTGAAACAAAGCAGTGGTCAAATTATCTAACATTGTCTTTTTGAACAGATAAGTGCTCTTTGCAGTCCCGAACAGCTTTTCCCGGGCCTTTTCTTTTAACCAGAAATGTGAGGAAATGAAACTGGGCCTTTTTGTTTGCAACATATACCCTTCTTCCATCACTATTATGGCACATTCTTTAATCTTATTTCTATTGTCTGTGTAGCAAAATGAATCCTGAAATGAAGTAACACCATCATTTATTTATTACAGGAGTTTTTATGCTTCTATTAAAAAGAATCTCAGTTGCTTACAAAAGCTAAATTCTCAATGTATCAAATTAACTACAAAAACCTGAAAAAAAAATCAATTAAACAATCAACCTATCTACACACAAAAAAAACCCATAATAAACAATACTCAAATCCCACTAGGTACATCTTTAAAACAACCAGGTTTTCACAAGTTCGGTAGATCTTTATGAGGGAAGCACCACTACGAAAAGCTGAGTCCCTTCCTGAAAAGCTGAGTCCCTTCCTGTTATGCGTTGCTGGGAGAAGGAGCCACAGAACACAATCTTCACTGGTGTGCCTTGGCTGAGCATATTCTGTTTGGAATATGGTTAATCTCTCTCTCTCTCTCTCTCTCTCACACACACACACACACACACAGAGCAATTTATTTACTGCTACATAAATTAAGCCTCTTATCCTGGGGCATCCTTGAGAAAAATGCAAGCAAGAACTCGTTTTGAATTCCTGTACATTTCTAACTGAGAGCAAGTTTGGCATGATGAGTTAGGTATCAGGCTATAAACTGGGAGACTCTTGAGTTCTAGTCCTGCCTGAGGCATAAAGTGAACTGGGTAACCTTGGAACAGTCATTCTCATCCTCAAGAAGAAGGCAATGTCAAACCATTTCTGAAATATTACCAAGAAAACTGCAGGAAGTTTTCCAAGCAGTTGCTAGGAGTCAATGCTGGATTGAAGCTCTCCCTCCCCAGACATATGTTGCATCTATTAAAACTCCACTAATGGAACCTGAGCACACAGAAAGTCACTATATAAAAGTGCCCTAATTATTCCACTTCTTAACACTATATGCATCAACAGTATCATCATTCTTGCTATCTGCCGCCAAGCTTGAGATAAACCATGCTGGATAACAGACTAATGGAGTTGGAAGGGTCCTTGGAGGTCATCTAGTCCAACTCATTGCCCAAGCAGGAGACCCTACACCATTTCTGATAAATAGCAGTCCAATCTCTTCTTGAAAGCCTCCAGTGATGAAGCTCCCACAACTTCCGAGGGCAAGCTGTTTCCTTGGTTGAGTGTTCTCACTGTCAGAAAATTTCTCCTTATTTCCAGGTTGAATCTCTCCTTGATCAGTTTCCATCCATTATTCTTTGTCTTGCCTTGGGTGTAATAGTTGTTTTGCAAAGAAGTTAAACAAGGATTTTTCAGGAACAAATATGTTAGAAAATACACAATTTAGTTTTTTGTCTCAGAACTAAAATTAAATCATTCCATCAAATGCACATAAAATCTTTTAGTTTTAACTGGTATGTCATGCCTATTGTTATTTTAAGTTAAAATCGAATTAAGGGCACAACTAGACCGTTTTATATTAGGGTATACAGCAACAATCATGCTTGTATATTTGAAATCGCATTACCCTCTGAAAATCCACTTCACTGCAAACGTTTTAAGCAACTACAATAATTTTTAAAAATAATTTGTTCCTTAATGAGTACTGTTTCTCATTTCCCAAACATCATATATTATAACTGCCATCATGCAGATCTGAAATCAAAACCATATTGATGCAACATATTTTCAGTCAGAGGTCAACAGCTTGAGTTTTATTTTCACTACAAGTTGAAGAACTCTTATAGATATTAAATTATTGTTTTATTATTTTCCGGGTGAGGCAGCAAATGTAAACATTTCCCTTTGGGTGATCTTGTATGAGAGATACAGAACTAAAGCAGTGCTACAAATCGGCTATTTCTCACAATCTAAAGCATATCACACTGCTTGCTGAAAAGGTCTAATCATTCTAGCATCAAATCACATAGCTTGCATCAGGGAATAGCAATCTTCTTGTACAAAATGCAGCAAAATCCCTGTCATAGAATTGAATGAAATGAGAGCACAGTGGCTTAAGTTTTGTAAATTTGCCAATCTTTACCAGACTAGTTTTGTATCTAAAGCTGAGCTCTCTGAACAGGGGGGAATTTTGCTCTACTCATTAGAAATTCCTAACTAAACTATTAGAAGCGACTTAGATTTGATGTTGGGATCTTCTCTCTTCAGGGAATTCAACTTCCATGCTGAAGTGTTCTCTTATTGGTGCAGAATTAAGACTTTATATTGATTATGACAGCTCAAAAATTGTGCTATTCTGAAACTATGGCTGCTATACATCATGCATATGACAGAATAACTGAATTCATTTCTTACACTGCCTAAGGGGACCAATGTATTCATGAACATCAGGATTTCTGCAGTGTCAGTTCTCTGTACGAAGTAACATTGCACTCATCGGAAATGACAAGCTGAACTGAAGATAATCTTACTTCCTGATATCACAATCCTGTAAATTGCGGACCCGATGCCTCTATAAGAACTGCAGTAATGAAGGAAAGAGGAAGGATGGTGATTATTAGAATGAATTACAGGCTCCAATTCAGTACAGATTGTAGGTGTGATGAAAAGTGAAACTGTTCCTGTTGTACCAATTGCCTTTCTATGACATCTTTTGCTGCCTCAGACAATTCAAAGATGTTGAGTCTATTACCTGTTGGAGTGTTTGCAAATACCAGGATAAAATTGCTCTGAAAACTATGTTCAGTTCAGAAGCAGAAGTGCCCACGATTTCATCTTACTGCAGTTGCTTGAGCTTTAAGTTGCTGCAGCCCAATATGTCCAAGTTTCTCTATTCTAAAATCTGTGTTTTATATTCTGCCATATGATTTTCATTCTTAGAGGCCATGCAAAGGTTTGGATTAATGCTTCAATAAAAAAGGTGAACCCAGAGACAATGATAGAAGCTGATACGAAACCCATTTTGAAGGATTCTTCTTTGGATCTGCATATTTAAGAAGGTATATGCCAATCTCAGACATTTTATTTTTAACCAAGAGAAAAATCACCAGATCCTTTGGAAGGAATTTATAATTTTCTATATTAAAATAATGTTCATGATAAATATTATTTTAACATCAAAGATCCTTATACGCTTAAGTTTGTGCTTACACTATGCATTTTTTAAAAATATGCTTAAGTAACACTGCTCAAAAGATCATTTAAAGTCACCATCTTACAAGGACATAAAGAAATCAGTCTCTTCATAATACAAATAAACTAGAAAATTGCTACCAGTATTGCAACTTTACTGTGTAAAGATTATGTGCTTATACAGGCCCTTCATATTTGACATTTGTGCTCATCCAACATCAGGGTCAGACTGCTATGTTCCCATGATGTCATTCCTCTTTGGTCGCTGAGACATTTTTTTTTTTATCTGGTTGTGATTCAGATTAAATTGCAAAATTTCCATTTTGCAATGTGTGACACTGGAGTTCTGTGAAACTAGGAGTTGAGTTATTTCTCCATTCATGGAAACTTGGAGTTAGATTATTTTTTCATTCTGTCTGCCTGAATTCTGAGTAATTTTCAGAAGCAAGCTTCACAGAAAACCTGATTTTTATTCTTCTAGTGCACAGGTGTCAAACTCGATCGTGTCACAAGACATATCATGATGTTTTTTGCCTTTGCGGAGCTGGAGTGGCCGTGCCTGCATGTGATGCATCCGGCCCATGGGCTGCCAGTTTGACACCCCTTTTCCAGTCAGTTTCACAATCACTGTAGATATATTTGCAGGAAAAATGGCGTTTTGATGGCCAAATAGCATAATCAGCTCAGATTTGTGAGAAAAATCAGAAGATGTACACAATATATACTGAAAATACTGAAGAGTGCTAACTTTTTCTTTTCTGTGTTCTGTTTTTTGTTGTTGTTGTTGTTACTTGAGGAATAGGTGTAGTTCAGGGACAGAACACTTGTAATGTCCAGTTGGTTAGCTAAAAAGTGCACTTACTGTCACACACTGTTCCCAATGTACTAACATCAGTGAAGATGAACATATTAAAAAACTTAGAGAGGGAATTTATGACTTAAAAATAGTATCCTGAAGATATCAGGAAATATCCACTTTATGACCAGTTGAATGTTTTAATTTAAATACTTGATTGATTAAAGTCAGTGATATTTGACAGTGATATCCTTTTCTTTTGAATTTTTCTTCTGACAACAAGGAAATAATAGTCCCCTTCAGGCTCAACAAGAGACATTCAAATTTGGCTGATGCTTCATTATGTTTTAAAATTTCCAATATCAGCACTTTTTCCTAAATCCAGTTTCGTCTAAAAGTTAGAACATGCAGGTTTTTTTAACTTTTAATTCTTAATTTGATTCAAGCAATTTCTGATATTTTAAAAATGTCAGTACTTTTTCCTGAATGCAGTGTCAAATAAAAGTTAGAAAATGTAGGTCCTATTCAGTGACCATAGTTAAGCCCATGTCACACTGAACCAACGGATGCAAAGAGGATCTAAAACGGACAAAAAAGCTTGCCATCCATTGGAAAACGCGATGCATCCGTTGTGTACTCACTGCGT
>BHFT01002986.1:0-27090 GCA_004320025.1 Laticauda laticaudata
ATGTTTTGGAAACCTGTTAAATTTTTCCCATTCCACACAGAAAACTACCAAAGATAAACCAACCTTTGTGTTTTCATCAAATGCAACCATTCAAACTTTAACAATTTCAGCCAAGACTGTTGACTTTATAAGACTGAATCTCTTTTCACCTAAAAATCTGCAACCTTTCGGATATATGGCACCATAGGTGTCTGCAAAAGATGAATTATTAGAATGGAACTAGTGATTAATTTTACATGGCAATGGCTTTTCCTTAAATGCAAGTTTTCAGGGAAGGCAGGAACAAGGAAAGATGGTAGCAGTATAAAATTTGAAAAAAATTGTTGAACTAACAACATATTTTTCAGAGTATAAGACACACTTTTTCCACACCCAAAAGTGGGNGGAGGCAGCAATAGACTATGACAATCCCTGAAGCCTGAAACAGCTGATTGTTGGGAGGCCAATCCAGCTAACAATCAGCTGCTTGCACTAATCAGGCTGTGTTGAAACTGAAACAAGCTGTTGGCTGTAAGGAGACAAATTGTTGGAAGGCAGAGGCAGATTTTTTTTTCTTGTTTTCCTCCCCAAAAACTAGTTGCATCTTATACTTTGGAGCAACTTATACTCTGAAAAATATGGTAGCTTGTTTCTGGAGGGAACACAGATTTCTCCTAGAGTTAAAGAACAGGAGAAGTTATTGGAAATATAAGAACAGTTCAGATGGTTGAGTGATGGATACTCACAACTGAGAAAGGGGTCCCTTGATCTGAGCAAAATGGAATGTAGGAAGCCAACCAGGAACAGACTTGCCATGGCTGGGGGAGGAACTCCAGGGGAAATAAAGCACAGCCCTTCAACCCCCAGAGTCAGGTCAAGGAAGAACTTTTCAATAACAACAACAACAACAACAACAATAATAATAATAATAATAATCTTTAGATTTCCAATAAGAACTACGGAAATAGTGCAAATTACCTACATCCCAATTCTTTCACCTTTTTCTTGCTTTACAAATGAGACTGTGACCATTGTGAAATATGCAAGGAAAAAGAATGTAATAGGTGGACTTTGATTACTGTTGATTACTAGTAACCTATTTAGAAACTTGTTTACTATTCAGCAGTAACCTATTTCAATAATCTTGAGGAGACAACTTCAGTTACCTCAGTAACCTATTAGTGAATTCAGTACGCTACTAGATGGAAAATGACTGTTATTTATTCTATTTTAGCCCACAGGTCAGGAATAGGTGAGTATTCTAATTAACAATTAAACTACTCAAAACCAATATGAATATCCTCTTTACAAAGACCTTGACTTGGCTAACAACTATGTCACTGCACATGCTAAACTTGGTTCCTGAAAAAAGCCATGATTTGGATTCATGCATTACCGCAAATCATAAATAGTTCAAGTGTTTTGAATTCCCCTGAAATATCAAACCATAAAGATCTTCTCGGTCAGTGGTCACCAACATGAGCCACTGTGGTCCATGAGAAAATGTTGGTGTTCTGCAGAGAAATGTCACCCCAGAGCATCTCCCAAAGCAATTAATCCAGGCTGCGCAGGAACATAAGGCTACGCCGCCCCCACATCAGGCCCGTGGACTTCCCCACCCACTCACTCCTTACCTGGCAAACTTGCCTGCTAATTGCTACTTTTCCTTTTTCCAACCATCAGCTGTTCTGCTGTGTGGCAGATTTAGTTTAACTAGTAAGGAGGAAATCATTGGATTCCTTGCTTTCTATGTTAATCTTAAGATCTTTTAAGCAGAGCCAAACCTTCCTTAGGACTGAAGCAGTGAAGACTCAGGTTAGCCGATGGCAGAAACACAGATCTCTAAGTGAATCTGTGATTCCGTGAGCAACTCGATCTGCCTGCCTGCTTTGCCTGATTTTGCATAAAAGTTGTTCTTTTTTAATAAAAAAATCAATATTTATATAAATATTATAATATTTACATACAAGCCATGCCCAGCCAGTCACATGACCACCAAGCCACACCCACAGAACTGGTTAAGAAATTTGAATCCCACCCCTGCCTCTGTGTGTTTGTGTATATGTGTGTGGGGGAGGGGGAGGGGGGAGAGAGAGGTTAGATCAGATCTCTCTCTCTCTCTCTCTGCCACCAACGTCAGCAAGCCACTGTCTGTCAAAATTCATATTAATGGTCCCCAGGATTTAAAATTATGAGTTTGGTGGTTCCTGAGGTCCAAAAGGTTGGCGATCCCTGTTGTAAGTGACAAGTAAGCCAGTTTATTCTGTACAAAGGCAACCTGTACTTCTTGAATTTACCTTCTTAAACATCTGTTGTTCAAGAATGTTGCTGTCTCTTCCTCACCCATCTATGCCTTTCATCAGGGCATGCTGTGCTATGCCTATATTTCCACAAATTATAGATATGTGGGATTCCAATTTCTGAGGGTTTGGCATGACATTGTTCCCAAAATGTCACACTTCATGGTTGTACTCAAGTAGGCTCTGGGGTTTGGGGTTTGTTACTTCAGATACTAACATGTCTTCATTCAGCAAAAATATAATATGTCCAAATGTCCAAATACCATTATGGAGTAAACTTAGCAAACTAATATCCTTGTAGCAGACATCCAAATGGCAAGCTTAATTCTCCTGAAAAACCTTGATAACTTGCCTTGTCCTTGTTCCCAAGTACCTGCATTCAGAATAGCACATGAATGGGCAGTTTTTGCCAGTTTCAATATATTCAGCTCAATTTCTACAGTAGTTTGGATGTTTCTTTTCTTTATACAAACGAACAAAGATTTACATTTATTTCTGTTTGCACAGTTCTGTTAGTCCTGTACTTTTGATGGGGTTCCCTTTACATGCACACTTAGCGTACACATTAAATTCCACGTGTACCATGTTTTTTGCATGCAGTTTTTGAACCAAGAATTTCTTTGCACTTTCCTTGTACTTTCCAGAGAATGTACTGATTGCAGATCAAGCATAACTTAATAATTGTAACATGATTGTCTGCATTCTTTAAAACAAAAGACATATTATGTCTCAAAAACTTAACATCTATATATTACTTCTAAATAAAAGGGGTGGGGGAAAAAGAGCCATAATATCTATTTGAATTTCCCATAATGAAATCTTTATCACTGCCCTGAAAGCCATCAAACAAAGCTGTGATATCTGGCTCTGCAGAAAGCTAATGTATTTCTACATTAGCTAATGTATTTCTAAATTAAGACTGGAAATCTTGATAATTGTTTGTTATTTTGCTTGTTTGTTTAGCAGATTGGATATACCCAGACGGACAAACCAGGTTTCCAAGGAGTGCCCACTCATCGCTTTTTACCCTGCCACCCCAACCTTAATTAAGAATGAAGTTCACAAATCTCAGTAGTGTAATTTAGATATAAATTTTGAAAAGTTTGATTTTCCTATCTTTGTAACAGAAGGCAGTGGGCAGTGAGATTTGCCCTTTGCTATTCTGGAGGATGGCAGAAGCTATGCTAAAATAAAATAAAATAATTGCATTTGCACCAACATCATTTCTTGTTTTTTTTAAAAAACAAAAATAATGTTCTGGTTTAAAAAAACATAACATTGAACAATGGGGTGAAATTTCAGTCAAACCCAGCTTTGGGAAATGGCACTACAGTTGGGCATGAGATAAATAGACATGATTAGACTTGGACAGAGGACTTTTGGAAATTCCAGAGCAGAAGTTTCAAACAAGTCAAAAGGTATTGGTGTCATGGAAATTATATGTCCACAAGAATCAAAGAAAGCAAATAGGAAAACCCAATGAGACTGAACTGGAAAGGAATGAGGGTTCATTGTCCTGAGCATAAAGCAAGCTTCTGGTTCATTGATCCATGAAAGCTTTAATAAATAGTATCAAGTGACATGGCCACAAGTCCAGACACAGGTAGTGGGGTCAGCATTCAACAACAGACTGTCATTTTCCTTATAATTCAACTATGGTACATTGGGATATTGGGAATTCTATGGTCTCAAAGGACTTGAAGGGCAACCATTTTTGGAAAATTCCGCTCATATGTGCAGACCAGCATGAATCTTATACACACTTTTGAGCCTTTGGAAAAGGTTGTAACTAATGGCAAGCAACTATGACACTTTGGCCAGGGAAATTACATCCCAATTAAGTACCGCTTTATAAAACCTTAGTAAGACCATCCCTGGAATACATGACTTAATAATTGTAGCATAAATANGCGTTAACCAACGGATGGCAAGTGTTTCTCTCTGTTTTACATCCTCTTTCCATCTGTTGGTGCAGTGTGACAGGGGCTTTAGTAAGACCATTCCTGGAATACATGACTTAATAATTGTAGCATAAATACATATGAGCTGAGGTTATGCAGTGGTTAGAGTACAGCACTGAAGGCTACTTCTACTGACTGCCAGCTGCCAGCAGTTTGGCAGTTTGATTCCAACCAGGTTCAAGGTTGACTTAGCCTTCCATCCTTCCGAGGTGGGTCAAATGAGGACCCAGATTGTTGGGGGCAAGAAGATGATGGTGTAAACTGCTTAGAGAAGGCTATATAAAGCATTGTGAAATGGTATATAAGTTAAGTGCTATTGCTATACAGTTTTGGTCAGCACATTACAAAAAGATGTTGAGGCTTTGGAAAAAGTGCAGAGCAGAGCAACTAGGATGATTAAAGGCCAGGAGACGAAAACATATGAAGAACGGTTGCAGGACCTGGGCAAGGCCAGTCTAGAGAAAAGAAGGACTAGGGGTGACATGATAGCAGTATTCCAATATTTTCCAAAACACCAGAGGCAAGATAAGAAACAATGGATGGAAGCTGATGGTGGAGCTCAGGAACGAAGACACTCGGTCATTCCAGAACTTCATGAGGATGCCTCCAGCCATGTTTCACGAAGTTGTGCAGCTGGCTGACTCACCCAGGTTGACCAAGGCAAACAACCAACGTCCGTGCCCAGCTGGAACCTGGGCTCAGGTGCACTCAATCTGCACTACCCCTGCCTCAGGGACCGCCTAAAGGAAGCATGCAGTGACGGCTGGAGGTGCCACCCAACCCATCAGCATGTGGTCAGGAGAAGTGAGTGCAGGCCATCCATCGAAAAGAAATACAGGAGGGCTCCTCCAGTCCCCTCCACTGAAGGAAGGATGGAAGAAAGTTGCAGAGGCACAGTGGTATCAGAAGTGGAACTTCCTACACCACCGTTGGAAGCCATATGATGGCAAGCACAATGGCCTGCCCAAAGCTCCAGCCAACTCAGGGTCCACTTTATTTCAATTACAGGTTTCTTCAGCATCATCCTCTTCGCCATGGTCGATGCTGACTACAAGGTCATGTACATCGATGCTCAGGAATGGCTCATCTCAGATGCCCAGGATATACAACGCCAGTCACCTCAAGAGTGAGCTGGAATTTGCAACCTTATCGTTCGGCGTGAAGGGTCGGATGGCTTCCAGATCCAGACCCCCTGCCCAACGACACACAAGATGTTTGGCTCTACTTCATCATGGGGTGATGCGACTTCTCCCTCCAAAATACCTCACCCGTGAAGAGAGGCATCTTCAACTGCAGGCTGTGCAGGGCAAGGGGGTGGTGAGAGAACATCTTTGACATCCTGGCCAACAGGTCAGGTACTTCTGACCACCAATGCACCATCGCACAGAAGAGACCGTGAGGAGGAATCGTGGAATAGCTTGCTGATCCTGCACAATCTCATGCACCCCGCCTACCCAGTCTTGTAGAACAGGGCTCGTGGACCTCCGCAGGCAATGCGGGACATGGAGCCTGGGAATGGAGGCAAGGCAAAAACCTGATAGACACTGAGGCATGTGCAAGGCCCCAACAGAGCCTCCACGGAAGGGAAGAAGGCAGCGCAACCCTCCTGAAACACTGGTGGCAACTCCCCAGCTGGAGCGGTGGAGTTGCAAGACAGGATCTAGGAATGATTAATGATGCCTTCCTCAGCCTGTCTCATCACACTGATGAGATTGGGCATGTATGTTGGGTGGGCCTACAATGAACAGGGCATTTTAATAAAAGGTTGTGTTTATGTTTGACATGTTGTGGATGATTGATTACATTATTATTATAAAAAGGCCATAGGTTGTTGGCACCTGGGAGGGTGGACCATTTACCAGTCCCCACTATGGCTTGCACTGGAGGTTCTATCTATCCCACGCTAACCCATTCCAAGGTATCCCTTGCCCATCCCACTGCTCTCTCACCCATCCCCACAAGCATGCAAAGGCTTAAACCATTTCTAAAAGTTTTCCACCAAGACTTTATTTAAAAAAAGAATGAAGCAAGTGTATGAATCAAAAATAGACTTTATACAAGAAGCTATAAACAAAAATAAGTCTCTGGCACTCCTCTTGTGTCACTTCGTCTCATTGGGTGAAGGTCCTGTTGCTTGGGGGTGGTGGCTGGAGTGCTTGTCATCAGCTCCTCCCAAAAGCAGATAGCAGGCAGAAGTCCCAGCCTCAGAAGGAGCGAGCCCGTGTGCAAAGCCCCAGAGAACCAAAAGTGCAGGGCCCAGGGGGCGGGATGGTGGCCCTGTCCCTTTTGAAAGGGCTGGCAGGAAGATGGCTGAGGCTTTGCTGTGCTTCTGCATGGTTTGTGGGGTTGCGGCTGCGCAGGGAGGCTGGCAGGGAGGCAGCACCATAGGCTGGCAGGCAGGCTTGGCAGGCAGCAGGCACCAAGGGCTTGCAGGAAGGGCTTGCACCAAGGCTGGCAAGAAGGTGGCAGGCGGCAGGCACCAAGGCAGGCTGGCAGGTAGCATGAACCAAGGCTTGCAGGCCAGGCAGGCAGCAGGCTGGCAGGCAGACTGGCTGGGCAGCAGGCTTGGCAGGCAGGCCAGACAGCAAAGAGCTGGCAAGGAGGCTGGCAGGGAGGCTGGCAGCAAGGCTGGCAGGCAGACTGGCTGGCAGAAGGCTGGCGGCAGGCAGACAGCCAAGGGCTGGCAAGGAGGCTGGCAGGGAGGCTGGCAGGGAGGCTGGCAGGAGCGCTGGCAGGGGAGGCTGGGCGCAAGGCTTGCAGGCAACATCAAGCAGGACAGGCAAGGCAGTCCATGTGTCTGGAAGCAGGTCTTTCCTCTGAGATGGCGACCTGCTTTCGAGCTGCTTCCGTTATATCCGCGGGCTGACGCAATGCATCCTCCCCGCATGCACAATTAAAGCTCGGCATCCGGCTAGGCTTCCGGCTGTGCTCCGCTGTGCATCCGCTGTGCATCCGCTTCATCCATTCGGTCTTGTCCGTGTCTGGATCCGCTGTTACGTTCCACGTCCGCTTTTGAGGTCCCCGGAAGCCTTAGCGGGATGCGCCATCCGCTCCCATCGCTTCATCCACTGGACTTCCGTTCCGCATCGCTTTCCATCCGCCCTGCGTCCTCCCCGCGTCCGTGTTTATCCACTAATGTTATGCAAATTTTTGCCCCTTTTTGACGAGCGGATAACAACAGATGGAACATTTTGCTCGTCCGTTGTGTCCTTTTTGCATCCGTTGGGCAGTGTGACATGGCCTTAAACAACACTAAATGCCTGATTGCTCCTGAAATATTCTGTCTATTCATAAATAGCAAAAGCTACACATGTTTTGCTGAATATTCAGTCAGAAGTCACAATTATGCAGCAAAAACAATATTCTCTAAATGAAATAGTGTATTTAAGAAAGGTATAGCCATACAAAGTTAGGGGCTTTTTAACACTTCTATCTATTGTATTATTTGCCTTTATTTTAATAGACCATTCCTGCCTTTCAGATTTGTTTTCTTAGGAAACCGTGGTATACATATGTTGAATAGTTTTTCTCATCAAGAGGGTGCAAGAAAAATACCTTCTTTTTCCAAAATAAAGTTCATTACTCTTTTTAATTAAATCCATTTGCAAAAGGTTATAACAATTGTAAAACAATACTGCAATTATTGCTTCATTAGTGGCAAAGAAAACACATTTTACAGGAGCATTGAAATGACCCCCACCTTGACTATTGGATGAAAAATACCTACGTAAATCTTTGAATGCCATTCATGCTCCGTTGATTGGGCCAAATGAAAGATTGTGGCATTTTCAAAGGTTGTGACAAATTGGCTTGTTATTCAGCATTTTGTAGCAACAACTTTAAGCGAATAAAAACAAACAAATAAAATGACTGGATTCTTGGCATGTTTTTAATGCAATAGGAAAGACAAAACTTTAATTTTGCTTGTCTGGTCTTCCTGGATGACAGATTTTTTCAGGATAGAAGCAGTGATGGGATTCAAATTTTTTTACTACCAGTTCTGTGGGTGTGGCTTGGTGGGCCTAGCAGGGAAAGGATACTGTAAAATCTCCATCCCCACCCCATTCCAGGGGGAAGGTTACTGCAAAATCCCATTCCCTCCTCACCCTACTAACCTGCTTTCCAGCTTCGTTTTCCTGTGCAGGGCAACCGAAGAAGACCCAGCTGATCAGCTGGGACTCAATGGGAGGCAGAGAATAAGTGGGGGAGGGGCCAGTCAGAGGTGGGATTTTGCCAGTTCTCTGAACTACTGAAAATTTCTGTTACTGGTTCTTCAGAACTGGTCAGAACCTGCTGAATCCCACCTCTGGATAGAAGGGAAAGACAAAAAGAGACAAGCAGGCAGGCAGGCAAGCAGCGAGGAAGGAAGGGAAGGAAGGAGGGAGGGAAGGAAGGAGGAAGGAAGGAAGGAAGACTCTTGATGTTATTCTTGCTTGATCATAATCATAATCATATTAGAAGAGCAACTAAAATATGAATTCAAATATTTGGTATTTGAAAACTGTGTCTGTGCACTCATTTATATTCTCTAGGAGTCTTGAATACTTGTGGGAGAACCAGGACAATAATACAGCTAGTCAACTGGCTGCCCAATTTTACCTTATCTCATGTAATAATAATCATGTTCTTTTTTTTAATAAAATGTATTAAATTTTCACCTTTAAGAAAACAAATTCTATATACATTTTTTGCAGTTATTTGTGANATATATATACTATTTACAATTACATTTTAAAACTTCTACTTTTGCATTACATTTTCTTTCTATTTTCTAACCAGACATACCATTTTTCCCAAGCCATATAGAATTGTTTATCTTCCCTCTCCTGCAATTCCATTGTGAATTTGTTCATTTCTGCACAATCCATTACTTTTTTTATAATCATGTCATCTGTGGGTGTACTATCTAATTTCCAAGTTTGAGCATATAGTACAGAATAGAATAGAATTCTTTTATCCTAACCGCTGTTAAGATGTGTATCATTAGACATTCATTCTCTTTTGTATATTCTCCTTTGGTTATCTCTAATAAAAACATTTCAGGTTTAGATACTATATTTAGATTTGTTATTTCCTGTAACCAGATCTGTATCTTATTCCAGAATTCTTTCACTTTTGGGCAGGTCCACCACATGTGAAAGAATGTACTGGGTTTCTTTTTGCATTTCCAACACTCTGATTTTAGGTTTGGATAAATTTTAACCAATACACTGTATTTAGCACTTATATTTTTTTTCTGTCGTCGTAGTTGTCACCATCATCATTCTTTGGTTCTTCAGTTATTAGGAACTCTACTAAATTCATATGCAAACTGAGAGGGCACACCTCAAATCCCGAGATCACAGATAAGCACCTTCATGCTCCCCAACCCCTTTTGAGAAGTAACAGCTCCCATGATTCCCTGGATAATCCAGCTTAATGGTTATGGGATGCAAAGTCCAAAACATCTAGGTCCAAATTGCCTGTCCAACAATTCCTTCAGGGAAATAGTGAAGGAAATGGTGATGGGAAGAGAGAACTGGAAGTACACTTGAACCAATGGATCTGCAACCAGGTGCTTCAATGTTAGATGTTTTGCAATTTTTTTATTCTCTCAAAGACTACAAATGCATTTCATATGCCAAATCTATGCTTTAAAAAAAAATACTCTTAAGTAGTTTTCTTTTTTCTTTGAGCATGCTGTTTTTTATTTTCAAAATTTTAGTACCTTTTCTAATTACTACCCTATGTACAATTCACTGTCACAAACAATGCTCGAAATTTCAGCACTCTGGAAAATCATGTTTGTTAGGATTTATTGTCAAAATGAGAAACTAGAGGAATCTTGAGCTGACCCAACATGTATTTCTGATATTCTCAAACAGCCATTCCTGACTTAACGTCTTCTAGGTGAACCTAGGCTTATTGCTCCCATCGTCATCTCAAGGCAGCACAACTAATAAACTTTGCCAACTTGGGAAGGCTGTTCCTGAGCAAGAATGCAAACTCAAGATCACTTAATCTGAATTAGCTAAGTTTTAGTCTTCAATCTTTCTCAATTAACATGTTAGAATAACAATGCCCAGAGCACATACCCTTCAAGATAGGCCAGGTCAAAGAAAGACATAGAAGGGTTCCAGGAAATCTGCTTTACTGCTATAGGGACTATTAACAAAACTCTCTAAGGGAGATGGGTGGTTTAGAAATAGGAAATATAATAGATAGATGATAGATGATAGATGATAGATAGATAGATAGATAGATAGATAGATAGATAGATAGATAGATAGATAGATAGATAATAGATTTTGAAAATGTCTCTGAAACCTTATCTGCTCATTTTAAATGTAGCAAAGTCAAGGCAAAGCTGTCTTTTTTGCATGCTTTTTACTTTCCCAGACTTGGTAATAATTTGACCTTTCCCATCTTCTTCTCAAGGTCAGAGCTAGGTTTTACAATCTTTAAGACAGAAGTAGAGAATCTGTGATCTCCAGATGTTAATGTACTACAACATTCAGCATTCTCCACTTTTGGATCAATTTTGGGTTATAGATCATGAATATTTGGAGGGCAATGGATTATTTTTTTCAAAAAAAGAAAAATTGAAAAAAGCTCTCAATTTACTCTTGCTCTAGTTAGTTATGCTCGTGCACCACAAGGCTTCCAATTATTTTTTCCAAAATTGAAGTCGGGTAACTCTAAAATTTATTTTACCATCATGTACATATAAAAAGTGATGTGGTGAACCACTTTGAGATGTGCTGCCAAAGAAAAAGAAGTAGAGTGGTGGAGTGAGAGATAAAGCAGAATAATGCAGCAAAATCCTTGATAACATATATACTCATTAACTTAATTTTTATATAGATGTGGGGATATGGAATTGTTTTGCCACAGTTACTTTAAGCTATACTAGTTATTTTTATTTATCCATTCATTCAATTTGCATAACTAACCATCTCACATTTGTGCCTCTGGGCAATTCGCATAATTAAAAACAACCAAATAACACAACCAATAAACAAAATACAAATATCAGTTACTCCCTTTAAAACCAAATTAAAAACCCAATGAGAGAACCAAAATTAAAACTGAGAAACATAAAAAGCAGGCAAGTCCATCCATCAGAAATAACTATTTGATAGTTCCTAAACCATAACTGGATTCCTAAGCAAGTTGACAGAACTATGTTTTTAGACTATGCATTACAGCCTTTGGATAGGCAAGCAGGATTGGTGCCAATCTAACCTCCAATTGGATAATGTTGCAAAGGGTAGGCTCTCCTTCTGGGTCCTGTCATATAACACTCTCGTAACTTGCTTTTTCTTCCAGACATTTTATTCCTTTTATCTGGTAACATGCATTCTTTTTTTGGGGTGGGGGTTGGGGGTTGGGGGGTGCCTTCAAGTTTGTCTTGATTTTTGGTGACTGCCTGGGTAAATATCTGTAGTTGTCTTGGTACACCTTTCAGAAGTGGTTCTTCATTGCCACTTTCTAAGGCCAAGAGAAAGTGACTGACCTAGCTGGTTTTGTGCCCAAGGTGGGACTAGAACTCACGGTGTTTTGGTTTGTAGGCTGGTGCCTTAATCAAACCAAACTGGCTCTTCATAAAATTGGACTTACTCAGTGATTGCAATTTTGAGAATACATCCTAATGGGATGCTCTTTCTTTTAGCTAAGCTCTATTGAAGCATGTTCCTTTTCCTTTTTTTGTGATGCCTGTTTGTCTAATGGCTTCTCCTCACTTGCACCCAATCACAGCATGGACATGACTTGGCAATATGTCCCAAAGGTGCTTTTTCAAGACACAACTGGACTTTCTGGGGTTTTTTTTTTTTTTTGAGATGTTTTGGCTTCTTATCCAAGATAGGTTTCGGCTCAAAGAAACACCAGAAAATCCAAAAAAAAACCAAAAAAACCAGAAAAACCACCTTAAAAAGGTGCCTTTGAAAAAAGCACCTTTGGGACATCCATGACCTGGATGACCGAGAATCTCCATAGACTAGCTCGCATATCCTTTTTTTTTTTTTTTTTGCTATGTTACCATGGCATCAGCCCATGACAGGGGCTCCAGGCCTCCCATATTAAACCAGTGTTTTCTCCCTTATTCCAACAGAATCTAAAAGCAGTCTCAGCAGCCTGTGTAATATCTGTTGGGCTTTGTCACTCTCTGTAGCAGAGGGAAATTAGCTGACTTCAGTGACTAAGGACAAAAACAAGGCAGGTCAGAATAATGAACAGCAAATAGCCCTTTTCATGCTGATACATTTTATTCTCTTGCAAGAATAAAGATAGAAAAAAGTACCTTTAATTCAACAGTAGGTGATGGACCTACTTCAGGTTTGTGAGATCTACTCACGAGGACCTTGACTTGTAGCAGTTGGAAGTTGCAGAAGACAAATGCTTAGCACTGAATATTTCTGACCTAAATGTTCCTCATGAGAACCCTGCTAAATTTTGCTCCGAGTTTTCCAAAGCCCTCTTCATTTTAACTCTTTCCTTTAGGAGTCAGTTGGGCTTATTTTGTTGTTGCTTTTACTAAGTAATTAGAAGATGATTTATTGCTGTTTACCCAGAAATCTACCACGAGACTGAGCTAAAACAACTAATTTTTTTTTCAGCAAGCAGAAGTTATAGGAGAAGCCAGGTTTTCATGCATAGGTCTGTCCTGGATCAGAACCGTAATATTGGAACATGAATTCCTTCCATTAAACACTGGGCAATGTGCATGTTTCGTAATAACTTTTCCCCAATCCGGTACTCTTGAGATGTATTAGACTACAATTCCTAATAGAGATTGGGAAAAGCTGACCCTTACATTGCCAAGAAGGTAGTTGGTATCATCAGTTCAAACATGATGATTGAAGAGAACTTGTGCTTTATATCCGTTCAATAGAAGTTAGCATTACTTTGGGGGAAATTCCTGGGGAACGATCCCCTTTCTCAACCATTAAAAAAGGTGAATTCAAGAACCATGTTTAGATTTTTAAAAATTCCCATAATAAAAAGTTGATAATATGTTTCTATTTATCTACATATACCATTTAGATGACCAATTAGTTGAAAAGTGACATTTTAACATGCTGTAACAAATTGTAACAGGATGGATTGGGTTTGTGGATTGACTCTTGTTTAAATACACCTACCTTCAACTCTTTGAAAAAGCTATTGGCAATTCTCTTTAATCTGAACAGCAAAGAACCAACCTGCAATCTAGTAGACTTCAGAGAACTACCACCATCCCTCTTGTTAGCTATTCATTTATTTATTCATTCGTTCATTCAGTTTTTACTGTATTGGCTTGGGCTCCGAGACATTGTAATCCAGCAAGATTTGCATTTACTCTGCATAGCAAGAGCAAGCTATATGATGCCCTCCAGATGTTTTGAACTTCAACTTCCACAAACTCCAGCTAGCGTGGCCAATGGCAAAAGAATGTGGGACTTTAATCCAAAACATCTGGAAGACACCAGGTTGCCTGTTTTACAGGGTGGCAAAATAGAGATCAGGAGTCGGAGTTACTGAATTAAGCATTAGTATTTGGGGCCCAGGTAAGGTAAGGAACACTATTCTTTCTAGGTTAAAGGGAATTAAATTTGATGTCAGTCTTTTGAAATATCTAATGCAGGGACTATGATCAGCTCATTACCATGTATACTGTCTAGCATGAATTCAAGCAAGAATTCTAAAAGCCAATTGGTATTTTGACATTGGGAGATATTAAGTGAGAAATTGACAAGATAATCCCAAAGATGTACTTGAGAAGTACAAATTCAGGACTGTCCACAGAAGATTTTCAATGTTTTTAGGGACAGAAGATAGAGATTATTAAGTATATAGAGAGCATCTATGTTAATGACTTTGAATCAATTTAATTTAAATGGAATGAAATTGAAATTTTGTATTGAGCTTGTCCAGTTTTCACCTCAAAGTCAATGGCCGCCCCTGTCCCACCAAAAAGAGCTATAAATTCTGGACATATGTGGTTCTCATTACTAGACATAATTTCTGTATAACTGCCCCTAAAATTAGCAATTGTTGGGGTATCTCAGCTATTTGTTCCTAAGCCCTCACTGCTGAAACCTCTTCAGAACCAATTTCCCGTAAGTTGGTTGAGAAAGTGCAGACAGATCCATTCCAGTTCATATTCTGGACTGCAGCCAACTGATTGATTGCTACACTGTTGGGGGAGAAATGAAATGAAGAATAATCAGAAAATTGAGAGGGGTGGAGGGAGGGAGGGGAGAGGGAGAAAGGGAGCGTGTCTGGGGAGGAGGCAAAAGAAGCATTACTGGGAGACATGTTCCTACCCTTGTGGTACTGTACATTCACTCAACTTCCTAGAAGTTTTCCCTTTTTTGTATTCTTTGAAAAAGCCTTCAGGAATCTAGGAAGGAAGGAAGGAAGGAAGGAAGGAAGGAAGGAAGGAAGGAAGGAAGGAAGGAAGGACTGGCCTAGCTTATCTTAGTTTATTGCTGCTCTATTCGTGTGCAAGTTCTGGAGATTTGAGGTTTCACATTTTAGGTTTCATTGATAAACATGTCTTTAAAAACCCAATTGGCGTAATTAGGGGAGTGAAATGGAAGTGCT
This sequence comes from Laticauda laticaudata, assembly GCA_004320025.1. NCBI lineage: Eukaryota > Metazoa > Chordata > Lepidosauria > Squamata > Elapidae > Laticauda > Laticauda laticaudata. The sequence goes on from BHFT01002986.1 coordinate 14,807, forward strand.
CAGTCTTCCAAGGAAATTAAGCTGTAAGTGCCAGAACAGAAGAGAGTCAGTTTAGTCCAGGGCTTAAAGTATTGAACTAGGAGCAAGGGAACCTGAGTTTTACTCCTGTCTTAGATGGAGAAATCAACTGAGTAGACGAGTCACTCTCTCTTGACCGTAAGGAGATGGCAATGGGAAACTATTTCTGAAAATGCTACCTAGAAAACTGCCTAGATTTGATCATGCAATTGCCAGGAGTCAAGGCTGACTTGAAGATAATAGAAGAATAAAAGGAAATTAGGAAGGCTGTATGCAGAAAAGCAAGTAATTATGTTCTCCTTTCCTTCTTCTCTCCCCAAGGCAAAGTTTTGACCATGCCTTCTTTGAGGTGTACTTTCATCATTTCTTTATGCTAGAAAATGTCCAGCAGACCATGCAAAGAATTTCACAAAACCTCTAATGTGCCAACATTTTAATAAATTACAAAATTCAGGGCAGATTTTCATGCCAGCAACAAGAGAACAGAACCTCTCCTCTTTACAATTACAGTGCAAACAAACACATTTTTTTTACTGCAGATGAACAAGGCTGAGTTCATATATAAATTTGTGCCCTGAGATGATCCTTCTAATGACACAGTCACCAAAAGTTTGTGAATGCGGGGAATCTCAATCTATGCCCGTCATTCCCATAAACAAGGCATTTCCATTTAAAGGCAGCTTCTCACTACAAAACAGAGCAAAGGAGGTGGAGGAGGAGATTTGCCTTGGATGACTTTGTTTAAGACACTAGCCGGGAATATTGTTTGCATAAAAGTCACAAACATTTCAAAATGAACTCACTTTTGTCACTTCAGGACGGAAATCAAAACAGAGCCTGCTTTTGAAATACATATTTATCCAAATTTCATTAAGCAGGCCTTCAAGACTTTTCAGATAATTTTATTTAATACACACTTATAAAGTTGCATACACTGAAAAATGCTGGAACAAGTTGCAGATATTTCAACCAATAAAATACAGAAGAACACTGCATTTTTTTTTTTTTTAAAAAGGAATACTTGGAAGGAATGCAGGTGGAAAACTCTTGTTACAGAAATGCAAATAAGGGTTGAGTGGGCCCAGGGGTGGGATTCTACCAGTTCACACCTATTTGCTAGAACCGGTTGTTAACATTCTAAGCAGTTCGGAGAACCAGTTGTTAGAAGAAATTACTGGCCTAACCCTGTAAGGAAGGCAGGAAGGAAACATTCTGGTGTTGCTTACAGAAACTGCCTCTCCGTTAACCCTTATTACATTCTTGGCAGGACTAAACTTCCTGTCTCTGGAACTTCTCTGGAGTTTATTTTCCCTCCTTTGCTGGTACTTTGCTTGTGTGGAGTGACCATTCAAAGTTACAATGGCACTGAAAAAAGTGACATTTTTCACATTTACAACTGTTGCAGCATCCCCACAGTCATGAGAGGCCAGGCGAGGAGATGCGTGCCTCGATGTGAGTGATATTGAGTTGGCCACACCCAGCCAATAACATGACCACCAAGCCACGTCCACCCAGTCATATGACCACCAAACCATGCCCACCAACTCAGCCACAACCATAGAACCGGTTGTTAAAAAATTTGAATCCCACCCCTGAGTGGACCCAATGCATTTGTTTGAATTTTATTTATTTTTTCATCTCAAATGAATGATGAAGCAGGGCCAACAGCATATGCAATAGATAAGATTTCTTCAGTTTTCTCTATGAAGTAGACAAAACATATTTTTAATTAACTGAAATTCGAGACCACTGGGAAGCCTTACAAAAGGCTTTATTTCTTAAAACCCCTGCACCTAACAATCAATGCCAACCTGCTGGTAGAGAGGAAAATTGAGAGGAGAGACTTAGGCCCTGAGGGCCAAAGGTAAGAAACAGCGATACGGAAGAATTCACAATCAATGAAAATGTATATTATGTAGTATAAAGGTGCACTTTGGCAGATAACTGATAAGGGGAAAAAATATTTGCTAAGACGGTGATCCAGGCGATGAGTTGCACAGCACAGATTCATGCACAAACTTATGTGTGCCCCATCAACCATCTTGGGTTTCTCTTGGCAAAGCTACATTTGAATAATTGTATCAAAAGAAGGGGAACTTAAAAAGTGGTTTCGGGCACATCATGTGAAATGTCCCTTTGGGAAAAATTATAATAACAAAAAATTACAGTATGTGTGGCCTTGCACCAGTTCTTGGAGGGAAAGAGAGGGCATTGCTTGCAATTATGAAACAAGCCAAGCAAGCTGAAGCTCTGTGTATTATTTTAAAATGCCCTAATTATGGTGAACAAATCCCTCTATTTAAAAATAATGAGGGACGTTTGCCATCCGCATAAAAGTGGTGCTCCTGATTTTAAAGATCATCACACTAGAAGCACAGCAAATTCTTCCTACCCACAGTATACACCGTCCTCCAAACAAATCTGGATGGAATCTCAACATGTCTTTCTAATTTGCCCCACCATCACTTTCATCTTTTTCGCTTCTGCTTTCTAGGCCAAGAAAGGTGGGAGAATGTTTTCCCTGCTTTGCTTTCCCCCCACATCTTTGATGAGTAGCTGAGTTCGGAAGGAAGAAAATCAACCTGACTCAAATATTTGAGTTTTTTTTTTCTTTCCCCTCAACCTTGTCAAGTTCACCAAGACAAAAAATGGTCAACAAATACTGGTGAAACTTGAAAGGTTCTTCCATCTAAGTCATAGAACAGAATCAGTTCTTTTGTCTATTTGTCTCAGAATCATCACAATTAAAATAAGGTATACTATAGGACATAAAATTTAAAATATAAAATACAAGATTAAAATATTCACAAATTAAACAGATCTTGCCCAGAAACTAACAACAATAATTGCGTCATTGGGTCCTCAAGTGATCAGAACACAAAGGGGAGGTATACATGTGTGTTGTTATCTGCATGTCACCACAACAGCAAAAAAAACAAAAGCCATTTGTCTCTGGATCTTGCTGTACCCGTATGCAGTCTATTCAACAATCTCCATACTTCCCAGCTTTCATCAGACCAGGGGCCAGCTGCTCTGTTGGATCTTTGAGTTTTCCATAACATTCCTGTTTCCTATTTCAGATGCTTCGGAAACAGGATCAGGTGAAAGAAGACTATTGTCAAACACATATAGTGCTGAACAAACCGAGTGGGCCTAGGAAGGCATTTCAGGCACAATGCATAGTTGATAGTTGATCCCAAACATCCCCAAAATGCAGAAAAAATGGGAAGTCTTTTCAGGATGGCCATTTGCATTTTATCCGAAGTGGTCAACACTGCTTTCTCTTGTCCATAACTCCCACAGCAGGAGACTAGCTCAGAAGCCACTTGTTAACATGTCGACATGGAAGATCCATGACTGGTTCTCCAGATGTCTTTTTCTTGACTTCAAAGCAGCTATGAGGCACTGTTAATTTGATCAGAGAAACAAGGGAGGGGTGGGTGAGGAGGAGACGGTTAACCCTTTTCCTACCTTGCTATTTCCCTGATTGGAAACACCAAGGGTAGATAGAAACTGGGTGGAGGTCCTGGGTTGGATACAACAGAAAAGTGTTAACCCCAGCCACTCCGAGCAGCCCTTCCCTTCCCTGATCAGAATTAGTAATTCTATGGATGTCCTGAAGTCAAGCATAACATTCTGGGAGATCTAGTCAGAGTTATCATGTGTAGCTGGACCCCCAAGGGCCAAAGTAGAATAAAACAAATTATTCTTCCCCACCAGCACCACCCCAAAGTCCTGTATTATAATCAGAAGGATCTGTCCTAGCTTTCAGTCTTGAAAGAGGGTAGGGGAATTAAACTTTTCTTTCTTGTAATGGTCTTTAGGAAAATCTTTTATTTTCCTTCAAAAGGAACCAAAGGGTGGCATGTTAGCAGTTCATTATCTTGTTGACATCTTTTACATGAGGTGGAATATCTTCCAATTTCCTGGAATATATCTAAGTACAATATTGGGGAGGGGGTGGGGGACAGAAAAAGAATCAGCTTCCAAAATGGAAAAAAAAACCTGAAAAGTATCAGATATTCTGACAATCATAGGGAGTAACAATTCAAATTTGCTAAGGATAGGGAAAAAAGAAAGAAATTAAAGAAAAAGGAAGGAAGGAAGGAAGGAAAGAAAGAAAGAAAAAAGGGTGGGGTTTTTCTAGCAACACAGGCTTAGCTTGGCCACTGTTTAAAATTTATTAGAACAGTTTATCCTTACTTGCAACTTTCAGGTGTTTTGGTCTTCCAGTGCATCAGCTTCTAACAACATACTATAATCATACAGTTGTAATGCAAGATACCTGATGGTTCCCATGTTGCTTCTTTCTCATCTAGATGAAGCTGAATTTTAATCTTTGATTTGATGCATCCAAAATCATTAAGAGGTTGACCCTCAAAGAAGAGAGGGTGAATTGTGGGCTTTGTTTCATTGTCTAAACTTTTCGATTAATGATCTCATTAATGGTACTTTGATAGCTTTATATAATGCATTAGAGCGACATGTAAGCCAGACAGGGTATGGGGAGTAGGATTGGATTGTGGGTACTTTGCACTTGTTAAGAGAATTTAAATGTTAAAAGTAGGCTAGAGTTACATATACTGTACATGCCTAAGTGATCAAATCATTATATATCTAACATCTGGTCTGTGATCTCTGAGAAGCACACCCATTTCAGCTGCTTTCATTTAAATAAAAAAGGAAGTGCAGTTCAAAAAGATCCTCTCTCTCATTTGGAAAAAAAAATGTTTAATTTCCTTGGAGAAAAAGGATAAATGGCCCACAATGAGATTGAGTGGCAAGAGGGAAGGTGAGATATTAAATATGTTGACGGACTGGTAAACAGAAGGTGGAACCTGAGGTATTTTCAACAAAAATACAGATCTTTTATGCACCTTAGTGACACAATGTGCAATTGTGGCACCTTCATAAACCTTAAGCCGGGTTAACTTGGCATAACTGACTGGAGAATTATGGGAGTTGACGTCCACAGGTCTTAAAGTTGCCAAGTTTGGAGACCTCTGCCTTAAGCTATGTACACTGTCTCTCGTTGTGGAATTCTTAGGAAATCCACATTCCTCTTATCTCCAAAGGATTCAAGTTTTGCTCTCTGAAGTTCTCTAATCCAATAATGGTTTGGTAATATTGTTCCAGGAGAAAATTGCAGGCAAGAAAATGGTTATTATTGCCTTTTTAGCCCAGCTTTCTACACAAAAGTGGTTCACAGGAGTGTATGACAGATTAATTTATGAGAATGAGTAAGTGTGCATTTTTTTGAACAAAATCAAAATTTCCTGTATTGAAAGAATTACATTTGCCAAGAGAAAATTATTTCTTCTTTGCATGCTAGTTTTCTGCATGCAGGCTGTTTCTATGATTATATTTTTCCTAACAACTCACACCAACTACCTCCCCTGCCCCCCAAAAAACCCCTCACATGTTTTGCACATGGACCTGGCATTATGCCAAGGAGCCACATCTGTTATGCTCAACTTAGGAGGAGAGAGGACTGATTCAGGAAAGTCCTTTCTTGCTGTCACCATATCCTATAACCTGGGGTAGCTACAGGGCGTGGCCAAAACAGTTAAGAGAGTGGCCACAATGACATGAGGCTCAACCTTTTTTTAAATATCCAGTACACATTAAGGACAAGCTGAGTTTCGATTGTACTGTTGTGGCTGCTATCTTGACTGTTTTTACCATACCCTTATTGTGGCCCACTGGTAGCTGACGGAGTTAGCAGCAGAGTCAGACAGCAAGGAGGTTGGGGAGGAACCTGGGCCAGTCCTGGAGGCTGAGGAAGGCTCAGAAGAGGGCTCTGCATCAGAGGCAGAGATGGGGCCAGGGCAGGCTGGCAGACATCAGCTGCCTTTGGGCTCGGACAGCAATGCGGGGGGGGGAGCTTTGGGAACTGGTTCTCAGCCTGCGCATGCGCAGAGCTACCAAAAGGGAACAATTAAGAAATCAGGGTCAACGTGGGAGTAAGGCCACAGGTGGATGATGAATGGCCCCTCCCCTCAGGATTAAAAGAGGAGCAAAAGGGGAGGGGGCTTTTGCAGGAAACCATTCATTTGTTCATTCCAGCCTCGTGAAGATTTGTTTGTGTAACCTAGACACTCTGTGCCCAGCCCTTCCTTGTCAGCACTGCGTGTGGAAATATTTACCGGGCAGCTTTCCAAGAGAGATAAGGTCTGAGCTAATAATTATACCTTTGCCAGACTGTTTGCCAGACTGTTGGCTGAATGTGAATGCAATAAATTCACATTCGTTTAATAAAAGAGGTTTTGCTGGGACACAGAGTTTGCTTAGTGCTTTTTTGGGAAGCCTAGGACAGAACAACCCTGTGGAATCCCTACTTGTACATCAGATTATTTTCACACTCACTAAGAAAACCAACCTAAGATTCAAGTTTATTACTGATGTCTCTCTCTGTCTCTCTCTTTTTTCCCTAGGCATCCTCAGGAAGAAAGCTGGCGACCCCCACGCTTTTTGCCTTTGCCAAGAGCAGCGAGACACATTTATTCAGAAAGTCAGGGCCTGGACCATTCATGCTGCTTCATCGCACTCAAGATACGATCAGCCCTGCCATCTTGGGGTGGGGTGGGGAGACTGGGGAAGGAAAGCCTAAGGCCAATCCAGGATTGAGAGGGCAGGTTTTCCGTATCTGCCTTGGGATGAGCTGGGCACCAGATGAGGCAGCGGCCTGAAGCTTGGCTCGTAACAAGCTGATCTCAACAGGTCTACACAGAACTCTTTGAAGAGCTAATTTATTTTTGAAGTTGCAGGTTAAGAATTCCTTTTCTTTTTAATAGACCCTCCTGCTTGACACTCACAATTCTTGTATATTTGGCAGTAACCTCCCATTTCCCCAGAGATAGATCTGCTCCCCTTGACGGCTCTCTTCTTATCGGACTGTACAGAGACAGCTGCTTTGCTGAAACCATAGTAATACTCTGAACCCCGTAGGACATAAATGCTTTCATGCAACTTTCCTTCTAACTTCAGCCAAGGCTTAATTTCTGATCAGAGAACTGCTTTAAAACCTTGTGTGTGTCTCTTTCCCCCTCCCTCTCCCTCTCTCTCTCCCTCTCCCCTCTCTTCCTCCTCTCTCTCCCTCCATCTCTGTCCTCCCCTCTCTCCCCTCTCTCTCCCTCTTCTCTCTCCCTTCTCTCTCCCTTCTCTCTCCCCCTCTCTCCCTCTCTCCCTCCACTCTCTCTCNCTCCCTCTCTCCCTCTCTCCCTCCACTCTCTCTCTCTCTGCCCTCTTTCTCTCTCCCTTCTCTCCCCCTTCTCTCACTCTCTCCTCACCTCTCCCCTCTCTCTCCCTCCTCTCTCTCTCCCTCTCCCCCCTCTTCCTCCCTTCCTCCTTTCCTTCCAGCAACAAAAGAAATATTTGCGTATATTCAGAAGCAGGCTTTCTATGGTGTCATTTCATGGCTTCAGATTAAATCTTGGTCCTAAATAAAGTCCGCAGGACAGGGTGCTTTGGTACTAGTGCAACTAGTCCTCAACTTACTAATGGTTTAGTAACAGTTCAAAGTTACAATGGCACTGAAAAGTGTGCCTTATGACCGTTTTTCATCATTATGACCTTTGCAGCATCCCCATGATCAGCATCCCTTTGGCACCTGGTTCATATTTATGACGGTTGCAGCGTCTCAGGGTCATGTGATCCCCTTTGGAGACCTCCTGACAAGCTAAGTCAATGGGGAAGCCAGGTTCACTTAACAACCAGGTTACTGACTATCAACGGCAGTGGTTCATTAAACAACCATGGCAAGAAAAAAAAAGTCTTCAAATGGGGCAAAACTCACTTAACCCATGCCTCTCTTAACAACTTAAATTTGGAGCTTAGTTGTGGTTGTATGTTGAAGACTACCCAGTATTGTGCTGAAAAAGTCTTCTGCGCTTTATCATTCCCATTCAATGTGATGGCAAAGAAGAGCAAGGGTGAAGGATATATAGAGAGGGTGGCTACCTAGCATTGTGGGGAGATATCCAAGGGACATCTGCAAGTATTCAGTCTTCCATAATGGCATCCTCTCCCCAGTGATGTGCAATCTCCTTGGCTTCCCATGCTTTGATTCCATCCCATGGGGAGGCATCAGTGGAGCGCTTCTCCCATGAGCTTTTCTAAAACCAGGAAGCCGCAGAACAGCAGAGAATGACATAATGGGAAATAAAAGGACCCCCCTTGCCCCTTTACCACCAGAAGGGCAGAGCACAAAGAAGGATCCGAAGGTCTGCTGTGAATGAAGTAAGGGCAAAAAAACACGGGAGCCTTTTTTTTCCACAAGAGTAAGAACTTTTTCAAAAATGGCTCTTTTGGCACCGTATTATTCCAGCTGAGAATGGCTTGTAGTGCTGCAAATTACCATTGGGCATTTTGCCTTCTTTTCCCTCTGATGCCTTTTGGCTTGTGTAAGAAGTGGGCAGGGACCGGTGGCGGTAGGGAGTGATGGGAAGGGAAGGCTGCGTGAAGAAGACCGTGTCTGGATCCCATGCCAACTGCTTTCAAATTCTTGTATAAGATGGAATGATTCCATAAGAGAAGAAGAGCTTTGCCTGCAAGCATCCTGACAGAAACCTGGTTTGTGTTAAGTTTTGGCTCCAGCTTTCTCAGCCTAAACTCAGTTTGCAAGTCCTAGCAATCCCACAACAACTGAAATGGCCATTTTAGGTCCCACATGAACAAGCCCTAAGTAGGCATGGTGTAAGATATAACCAGAGGTGTATTCAGCCGGTTTTGACCGGTTCTGGAGAACCGGTAGCAGAAATTTTGAGTACTTCGGAGAACCAGCAAATCCCACCTCTGACTAGCCCCACCCCCATCTATTCTTTGCCTCCCAAGTCCCAGCTGATTGGCTGGGTCTTCTTTTGTTGCCCTGCATAGGAGAACGGAGCTGGAAAGCAGGTCAGTAGGGTGGGGAAAGAATGGGAATTTAGCAGTATCCTTCCCCTGCCATGCCCACCAAGCCACACCCACCATGCCATGCCCACAGAACTGGGAGTAAAATGTTTGAATCCCACCACTGGATATAGCTACTCTTTATGTCAATAGGATGAATATAGCAGCACAGAAAGAACTCAATACTTTTTGTTTGTTTAAATCAACAAATGTAAAACAAGGTAAAGAATTAAAAAGATCTTCAGCTTCACCAAAAGCTCAGTTCTAAGGGTTGTTTGTGGGACAGCCCCAGGTGAGAATAAATCCATGCTTCTACTTTAGTCATGCCATTTATGAATGCAGGGAGCATACTCTGCAAATACAGGGTCAATCTTTGCATCACTAGCTGCGTGCTGAACCACAATTCCATTGCCATTAGCCTCAATAGCAGGTGCAACTGGAGGTCGCAGTTCAGTCACACCTATTGGTTTACTCTCCCCTCAAGTTCAATAATCAAACAGTGGGGGATCCAGAACAGATCTGTTTCAGTCACTGATGGCCTCCAATCACAAGAGGATGCTCTCCCAGGTTTGATGAACAGTCTGATTCAGCTTTGTATTGCTTCTTACTATGAAGAATTAATAAGTTTGATCATCATCAAGGGATGACTTTGATCTGAAAAAGGACACTTTTCTAGTACATTGTAACCTGCATGTTATTTTGAGTTGTTAAAATTCTTTTAACCAAGTCCTCGTTGTTTGGGCTTTATTTATAGGCTATACACAGAATTATTTTGTGATCTACATACAGAATCATAGCACATGCAAGAACCTGTTAAAAACAAGGATTGGGATGTACATACAGACAAAAAGGAGAGAGCACATTTTTCCAGCTTGCTCCACCTGTATTGTACTACAATTCCCACCTTCCATTGGGAATGAACAAGACTGGAGAAGTGGAAGTTGTGTTTCAGGTGCCTGCATACTAATACAGTTAAACATGAAGTCGAGAAGGAAAGAAATCTTAATTCTTTTTCAAGCAGCTTCTTTGGTGCCTTTCAAACTAGTTTTACCTGCAGGCATTAGCAAGTGATCAGAATGCTTATTTCTATTCCATTCATGTTTCTTCCTGCTGATTTCCTGAGACAGAGAGAAGAATGGCCTAAGGACCTACTGTCCTTAGAGCAGGGGTCTCCAAACTTGGCATCTTTAAGACTTGTGGAATTCAACTCTCAGAATTCCACAAGTCCACAAGTCTTAAAGACTTAAAGATGTCTGCCTTAGAGTGTTTCGCCCAGTTTTGAAACAATAGACCAGGGCTGTCAGGATGCTGTCACACGCTGACCACACCTGGTTAAGTGAAGTGGGGGGAAAGTCCGGATATGTCACGTGACGCCACGGTGGTGACGTGAGTTTGACATTGCTGCAATAGACCTATCAATAAATGAAACTGGTGTACTACTAACCTTGCAAATGCTTTATCAAATGGGCTGCCACATTTTTTAAAAAAAATACCTTTGCTCCTCTGCCAATAGCAGCAGTCTGGCAGAGAAAATAAATGGGATTCTTGGAAAAGTCTTGACAGTAAAGGGATGAAGGACTGCACACAATTTGAAAGCCCTGCCAACTTCATATGGACAATGTCCTCTGAATTATGCAGAGTTATAACTCCATTCTGGATTAACTCACCTGAGAATTAAGTCAACCTCTTGAGACCTCAATAGCCTTAAGAATCTAAAGCAGTGCCTCGAAATGCAGTCCTGTTGCTTAATTTCCTTTGAAATGTTTATGCCAGGAAACAACAAAGCTGAAGACTTTTTTTGATTCTTTCTTCACTCCAGATGTACCTTTAGGACAGGCACCAAGGTCAAAAACTTTTTTTTCCCTCCCATTGTTGCACTTGAGCCATTGTGACATCAGAGTAAACTGCACGAATCAGGGACAGCTTTCACATCTAACTCTACCCCCACCCACTCCCAATAGCAATCAGGTTATAGCAATATCCTGCAACAAGAAAATCCCCCTTATGGTGGGAGGCTGAGAAACTGAGCTGGTGCTGCCTGATTAAGGGTCCTACAGATGCTCTAAAAATTTCCACGGGACTATGTGATGCAATGAGAGCCAATTTGGTCCAACGATTAAGATGGAAGACAAGGAGGAAGGAAATCTGAGTTCTTATCCTGGTAACTTTGACCCAAACACTCTTTCTCTAAGCTGCATTAACAGAAGGATACAATCAAGATCAAGTGAGGTACTAATACCACTCTGTAAAGCCTGAGTAAGACCACACCTAGAATACTGCATCCAGTTTTGGTCACCACACTATGAAAAAGATGTTGAGACTCTAGAAAAAGTGCAGAGAAGAGCAACCAGGATGATTAGGGGACTGGAGACTAAAACTTATGAAGAAAGGTTACAGGAACTGGGCAGAGCAAGTCTAGTGAAGAGAAGGACCAGGGGAGACAGGATAGCAATGTTCCAATATTTGAGAAGCTGCCACAAAGAGGAAGGGGGTCAGGCTATTTTCCAAGGCATCCAAAGGCCAGAAAGGGAATAATGGATGGAAACTGATCAAGGAGAGATTCAACCTAGAAATAAGGAGAAATTTTCTGACAGAACAACCAATGGAATAGTTTGCCTTCTGAAGTTGTGGGAGCTTCATCACTGAAAGCTTTCAAGAAGAGACTGGACTGCCATTTGTCAGAAATGGGGTAGGTTCTCCTGCTTGGGTGGGGAGTTGGACTACCAGTTCCCTCCCAACTCTGTTAATCTAATCTAATGTGTTTGAGGAAAAGCAGAATGGACACTTTTCCAAAAAATGCTCCTTAGGGAAACTGCTTTGATTTGTCCATTATAGTAATTAGGAGTCAAGATATACTCAAAGACAACAAAAATAATAAAAGAGGTAAATGTGCTAATAAATAGCAATGTGTACCTTCCCCATAAATTGAAAACAGATCTGAAGAGGAAAGATTTGCGTATGGGAGTGATGCAACCTCTTGCTGTACAAATCCACAATGATCTTAGAATAAATGCAAGTGGAGAGTTGTGATTTAACAATATCTGGAGGAGAGTGCCTCACAAGAGGCACTCTATCCATCTTTTAGATACATGCTGGAGCTTCAATAGCACAATTGTGGCTACCTTCTTGTCCTTTCTGACCATGCCTTGCAGACACCTTGAGGTGTTCCATCTCATTTCTAGTTTGCTTTGCACCTGCATGATAACCTCAGGACAAGTGAGGAACCTGTTGCTTTGGGGCTGATAGCAAAGTCACAAACAGTGGACAAGATGCTTTGGTTTCACTAGCTGCAGATACCTGATGAGACAAGCCTTTTAAAACACCAGCTTATGCAATCCAATTAGATACCACTTGATTAAACCCCCCCCCCCCCCCCC
>BHFT01002986.1:27110-39610 GCA_004320025.1 Laticauda laticaudata
CCCCCCCCCCCCCCCACAAATTCTCAATTTTTTGGCATTTTTATTCCATGATATCTGCTTTGGGTTCACTGCCTCCCTTGGTACAACATGCAACACTTGATGCTCTCATAAGGCAATAGATATAGGAAGGTGACAATAAGATTTGGAAGATAAATCTATCTGCCACTTGGCCCATCCAGCACTCTCTTGGTTTTGTTGCAAGGTGAATTTTGTTGGTCCATGTTGGAGAAGGCTTCAACTGCCAGCATGTGAATAGCAGGGGACCATCTGGTATACCCAAGGTGAAAACACATATAGCATACTGCAGAAAATGATATAATATAAAACAAGGATAGAGCTTGGCATGTGGGCCAGAGAGTTCCCTTTCCCATGTTCACATTCTACCAAACTTCTTTACTTATATTTGACTATAAGACTTCTTCAATCTGTCCTGCTTCTTGAGTCACTTCAATGTCCCTTTCCTGAGATGGCGGCCTTGAATGCAGCATCTTGGCATGGAGCTGACATTGCACTAGTGAACTAGACTAGATGTTCCATGCTGGGGGTGGTGATACCAAATGTTTCCTTGGCACAAGGACACCAATACTCCTCACTAAAGGCTTAAGTTCTGGACCAATAGGATTTGCATAGGCAGAAATTCAAATACTGTTTCTTCTGCATTAGAAATGTGAAAACCTGGTGGACAATATATCTGAAAAAAGGAAGCTATGTTGGTAAGATCCTCCATGACTGGCAGATGTGGCTATCTCCTGCCCGAGGTGGAGGTGTGTGGGATGGTGCCTATGCTAGCTGCAGTAAAGATAGTATGGAAGATAGCAGTTGTGGGAAGTGTTAGTATAACAATTTCCTGATTGGAAACTGGTTGGAAAGGAAGAAGTTGAGACTGTTCTCTATAATGCTGTACTTTTTGAATAAGCGACAACAGGACTCATCTTTCTATTGATCCCTATTATAGTTTGAACTCACTTTTTTTTACAGCCATTAATTGGGAAGGATCCCAGGGAAGATCTCCTATGGGAAGTCCACTGGTGATACTGAATTATGCATCTGTGGGTTTCCACCTTTCTTTTGATGCCATACAACTGTTGATTCAAAGTCCAAAGATGATAGTTGAACAGAGAAGCTTACACCATGGCAGGTGCTCTTATGAGAATCTAGCATCGAGGGGCAACTATTCACACGGTCTCTCCCTGCTGTCTTTTAAATCCCTTCTTTATCCCATTTTCTTGAGTGTAGTGACGGGTGTCAAATCGAACCATTTTTCAAAGTTCTCAATGTTCAGTTTTACATCTGAACCCCAAATTGTGGTGGCTCTGAGATCTCTAACAACAGAGGGCCTCCAGTAACGAATGCCAATTGTGTCTGAATCATCCAGTAGCTGTTCTTGGATGACATAGGCCTCAAGAGTGCTTACGGCTTTGGCTTCATTGTGAATTGGAACAGAACAATGCAAGCAAAGCAGCTTGCACCCACAGGATTTTTCCATCACTCCATGATAAATGAGAAAAATGAGGCCTTTTGTATTCTCCAATTCTGAGAATAATTCTTTCCCTCCACCCCCTAACACTTTTCACTTTCTTGCATAATCTTCCATTTCCACTACCCCCACCCTGTGCCCCCTGTTGTCTTGGCATATGGTGTTCCCAAACTTTGATTTGCTATTTTCACAGTATCGTCATTCTGTTTTTTGGGGGTGGGGGGGTGGGGGGAGCAAATACAAATTTCTTCCATCTCACTCTTTAATTTTTTTGTGTATATTATGGACCATTTCTCATGATCCTAATAAAAATATTATTAAACATGATCAGCTGGTCTATAACTGCTTTTCCATGAAGAATAAATTTTGTACCGTTTGAGTTGCATTAGTGTGATCATATATCTGATCAATGATCTGGATGGCCATGAAATAGCAACAGGAAATGCTAACCTTTTGCTATTGTATAGCGATTGTCCAGTTTTCTACCATTCAACTGTAGTATAGAAATTACCTTTGGTTATAGAAATTATCTTACCAGTTTTTAAAGCGACTTCACATAACAATGAAATGCAATGCATAAATCAGTGAAATGTACACTATTTCTTTAGAACTAATTCCCATGTCCATCCTGGTATATGTAAATACATTTGAATTCATTTATGTGTACAATGCAATGTGAGAATGTTCTGGAGGCTACTCCAGGAACTCTGCATAGTAGATGGTCAGATAGAGACAGCATAATCCACAGCTATGTGGAGATAGGGGAAGAGTTGTACTTTTAGGCTAGCAAGATTGTGATTTCAGCCGTGCCAGGTAGACCTACAGGGAACTAGTCGTATCAGATCAACTAGTTTTACTTTACTATAAAGCTACACTACCAAAATCTTGCAGGACTGAAAGTACAATTTCCCTCTGTTTCCTTAACCCCTCCCCACAAAAAAAAAAATAAAATAGAAAGGGTCTCTTTTGAGCCTCCTGCCCACCCACTAGCCAGATGCAGATTATACTGTCCTTTACCTGACCATTTCCTAGGCAATCTCTGGGCCAGTCTCCCAAGGTCTTCCCAACATACCCTTGCAATGTATGAGAAGTGGTATAAGTGTCAACAATAATGAATAATGTGTTTTACTGTAGTCTCTCTGATTAACAGGACCCTGTCAAGCGACAGGGAAATCAGGAGATCTAGACAGTCCAAATGAGTATAAAGATTTATTGTAAGCTTAGCTCTGCATGAGAATCTGAACTACTAATGGTCAAAAGCAATTTGGTGGTAAATAAGGAATTGAAGGTGGGCTGGGCTCTTGTGGGCACGAAGGAATTCATGACTGATGCCATGTTTGACCCCTTCTTTGGGCTCAGCCTGGTCATTTCCTACAGACCCCAGTCAAAGACCTGTTTCATATATATGATAGAATTGATAAATAGTCTCCTTGTTATTTTTTCTAGCACTGTTAGACACTATCATGACACCGCAGAAAACTGACACTCTTTGTGAACTTAGAGGGAAGCTAAACACATTGTGATATCACATGAAACTTAACCAATCATTCAGACTGAATAATGGAATGACAGGTGTAATTCTCTTATAGCCTTTCCCTCTGTGCTTAATCTCAGCATCAACACTGTGATTTCTTCTCAGTGTTTCTGGTTTAATCAACATTTGAAATTTTAAAAACAGGTTATTGGTATTCTCATAAAATGCCTATTACTATATCACAAAACATCAATTTATCAGGAGACGTATTGGTACACAGAGACCTACAGGCACACACTTCCCATGAAGCTTTCTACCATGTCATCTTCATCTTTTTCCTGAGCAGGTGAGTCTATGGGTATTTCCAAATAATGACATAGGCTACAGCTTAACCACCAATCAAGTCAAGTTGGGCAGAAAACACAAAGAGCACCAGAAGGTATTGTTGGGCCTCTTAGTTCCTACATGTGCTTTATTGTAGAGCCAGGCTTAAGTCCTCTCTTCCAAACGTTTCATCCCTGCTGTTTCTTATATGTGATTTTCTGACTAATAGGCTTCAAATAATTGCTAGAAAAGAATGGCATTTCCCCATGCAAAGCTAGTACCATGGGACAAAGATGAAAGATGCCAATTAAAAGAATTACAGAACAGGACATTGGTTAACTGAGACATTAGGGCATCATCTTCTCTGTGGTTTGGCCAAGCTACGATACCCATTTCCCCTCTAGTTATGTGTATGGGATCTATTAAATCATTTAATACAGTTGAAATATGATCTAAAGTAATGTCCTTCCAAATGGGCAGGGCTGCATTGGATTGAGTGTAGCTAATAGATTTTAATGAGGATAATTTAACAAATGGGTGGGATCACTATCCCAACTTCAGAATATCTATGGCTGCATTTTATTTACTTGTATTACTGATGCAAGGGATGCAGTGGCTCAGTGGCTAAGATGCTGAGCTTGTTCATCGAAAGCTCAGCAGTTCAGTGGTTCGAATCCCTAGTGCTGGATAACAGGGTGAGCTCCTGTTACTTGTCCCAACTTCTGCCAACATAGCTGTTTGAAACCTTGTAAAAAATGCAAGTAGAAAAATAGGTACCAGTTTGTTGGGAAGGTAACAGTGTTCTGTGCACCTTTGGTATTTAGTCATGCCGGCCACCTGACCACGGAGACAGCTTCGGACAGCGCTGGCTCTTTGGATTTGAAACGGAGATGAGCACAGCCCCCTAGAGCTGGAAACGACTAGCACATATGTGCAAGGGGAACCTTTACCTTATTACTGATATGGTTCAAGGACAATCAAATAATCATTTCCCAGGAAACCATAGATTGAAACTTCCCTCATTTGCCGCCTCACAATTTTGATATCCTTCTCTACAAAGGCGATGTGAATTGGGAATGTGTAAAGGAACACTGGAACTTCCAGCAATCAATATTCATACTACATTAAGGTATGTTTTCCCCCCACACTCTTGGAATATTTTCCATTATAGGCAGACTGATTTATACAAATAACTTCCATTTTTCTAGTTCACGTTGAAAAAAATTGCATATTTCTTTGACTAAGCAGATCCTGCTTGTTTGCACACATTTGTTTGGAAGCAGTTAAAGGTTTTCATACTTCTTTGCTTCTCTTCCTGTGGCAGCACATGTGCTCTGCCTAGAACTGGACTCTCGATTCCCACCACCACCACCGTGAATAGTAGATTGTCATATGACGATTACACGTGTGACCCATCATATACTTCGCACAATGACAGCACACACAACCCTGGGGGTAATCGTTCTGGGTCTCCTGCCCAAAGGATGGTTGAACAGTCAAGAGGATCATGGTGGATTGACACTTTGCATTCACGGAAGTAAATTCAATCAATCACATATACTGCTATTCTTTTGTCCTGCACTTTCATTGATTAAAAAAAAAGAGGTTAAAGGGCAGATTTTTCTCACCTGATAGGTGACAGCTCTTTCTGTGTTTCTATAAATTGTCTGTTCCAAAGCTTGCCAAGCCTTGTAAGTTAGGGGTTCCCAAACCACTGGACCATGGCCCAGTACCAAGCTGCGGCCCATTTGAAACTGGACTGTGGAAATGGTGGGTGAGCCTACTGCTCGCATGGAACCATCCCCTCTCCCCCTAGACCAGTCCACAAAGATGGAAAGCTTGGGGACCACTGTTGTAAGTGACCCCTTGAAGTTTGTCTTTTCTCCCCAAACATTTCAACTCCAGACTCACCATTTGGTGGAACCTAAGTACAATCAGGGGTTTCCTGGTGAAGCCGAAGATTTCGTCCCCTTCTCCCCTCCCCCCAGTCACATGAGGTCTAGGTTAGGGTCATGTTCAATGCTGTATGTTTACTTTCTTAAAATGCCAAGAAACTGCACTGTCCATTTTTGATCTGATACAACACAATCTGTTTCCAGATCATCAGATCCTGTCTGTCTGGAAGCAGCGTTGTAATTTCTCTACTCACAGATTTCATTTGGGAAGGGACAGCACCAGAACCTGCCAGATACAAAAAAAAAAAAAAANAAAAAAAAAAAAAAAAGACACCAAGCAAAAAGAAATCCATTTCTTGCATGTATGAAACTAATGGCTGTCATTTGCTGGAAGGGTGCTTTTTAAAAAACATTGCTATTTCCAGCATTCTGACTCAGTCCTTGCTTCATCTATTCTCCACATCCATGTGGCAGGAGGGAGCTACAGTGGGAAGATTCATGCTGCTGCGTGGCAGGACAGATGTGCGTTGTGTTGCTGATGATGGAGGAACATGTATGTGAATGTCGTCAAACGTCAGTAAAGTAATTCTACTTTTGGCTGCAAGGGGGGAAAAAAGCAACATACTTAGGACTATAGCAAAGGCTCAATTTACTGGGTGGCTTAGATCCAGCACATGGTATATATTTTACATCCTTCTTCCATACCTTGCCCGGCCTCCCCTCAAACACACAATCTCACTACGAACAGTAAGAAAGACCGCTTTGAACACAACAAATGTCCCGCGTGGAAGATGCTTCAATTTAGGAATGTGTGGATCATTGTCATGGGTGCCTCTCACTCACATGCTGGGAGGCTGCGACTGAACGCAACTTTCCAGCACATGCAGACAGCAATGGATACGAAAGCAAAACAGATATGCACATGACACACGAAGTGCCTTTCGTCCGTAGAAAAGTGGTTGTGCCAGCAGCAGCCTCTCTGCTCAAAATAGAATGAGCTATCTTCCATTATCCCACAAAGATTGGATAGCTATAGAAGGTATTAACTCATTTGAATAATAAGGCTCTTGCATAGGCACTTGTGTTGTTGTTTTAACAGGTACAGGAAAAGAAATCCCCAAGAAATGAAAGTTACAGGGAATTCAAATGCCACATACTGGTTGGGATAACAGAGGAACAATCTATCTTGCTCACTGTGTCCATCCCCCATTCCCCACCCCTGAAGTTTACTCTTTGGATTAAGGCTGCCTACTTTTATGGATCTGGACAAATCAACCAGCCACAAGCAACACTAGCTATGCTTTTTCATAGTGCCTTGATGCTGGAGGAATGGTCAAGTCAAGGACTCAAGTCCACAAGGAGGTGCAATTTGTTCCCACAAAATCCTATGGAAGGTAGAACAAAGTTTGTGCCTGTGTGTGATCTGTGTAATAGTGCAAATTAAGAAGGTCCGAGACCAAAAAGGTGTAATTAGGACAGTGGTTAGTAGAAACTGGGCTGGGTCAGTCTTATAAAGAGGTTGACTATTGTCTGAACATCCAATGTTTGTCTTCTGGACGTTCTCTCCATGCACAGTCCAGCTCCCTTGATGATGGGACATCCTCAACCGAGGGACCAAGTTGTTTTTTTTTTTTTAAAGGAGAATGACTTGGGCTCCTGTACAGCAGGATCACTCTATGGACATCTTTGGTTCTGGAGGGGAAAGGCACCACCCCAACATCAGAGTAAAATGTCCAATTTGGCAGTCCATATCGCTGCTCTCCTGTGTCCTCGGTTTCTGCTACTTGCCTTGGCAGAATTGTACACGTGGTTAACACCCCAGGGGTAGCTATTAATCCTGGAAGGTCTGCCACATGCCTCCTTCTACAGAGCCTCTCTGCCTGCACTTGGGAGTCAGTTTTCCAGCTTTGTGGCCGAGGGTAATGTGGGCTGTGCAGCAGACGGGAGCCAGGACTGTGATACAAGGAACAAGCCACAACAAATGATGTGTTCTTGGTGGAGGACAGAACAGCTCTTCATTGGTTCATGGGCTCTTCTTCCATTGGTTCTTCTTGCCACCTAAAACAGAAGAAGCCAAGACATTAAGGATTAGGAAAAGACACTGATCAGATCCCAGCTATGTCACTTGCTTGGAGATAAATTGATCAAACTTTCATGTCCTGCTTGGGAACCATAGTTCTGGGAAGTGGAAGGGAGTCAAAGGAAGCAGAGAGACCTATCTGTCAGAAAGCTGAGTTGACCCAAGGCCCTACCTAACACCAATTGCATCATAATGCAGGTCTGAAATGTGCCTCACATAGGGTTGGTTCTTGAAAGATTTCCCCAAAGTGCAGAATGTAGCAGAAATTGCCCCAAATACAACAGTATGGAACAGTATTTGCGTGCTTGCATTAAATTGTTTAGGGGTGGTTCCCAGAATAAAGGTCAGTTTGATCTTAAGGTAAATTCATTTCTGCCTCTTAGATTTGGCTCTGGAGAGCCTGCTCTTTATTTTAATTAGAGGGATGAAGTAAAATAAGTAGCAATTAATTAGTTTGAGCAAACCCTTCTCTTTCCTAGCCATAATTTTTCTACATGACTGCCCAGCTGCTAAAGACCATCCTCCCAATGGTCTTAAAAGGTAGACTAGACTCAAGCTCTGAGGGTCACTGGGGAGCACGGACTTAAATTCATGTTTCCTGGATCCAAATCAAACACTGTTATTCGTGATGCTGTTTTTTCCCCCCAAAATGGTGGCTCTCCCCTTTGGTCAGAGTTGATCAACTCTGTACACCTCCCTGAGCTGCAGCTTGGACCTGGCTCATCTTGTAGGCAGATGCACCGCAGCTATATTTCAAGACCAATTTGCGAGATGACTCAACACCTTGAAAATGGAGCTGCATACAGTTGACAGAATGGGGAATGTTCCTTCTGCTCTTCCGGCAGGAAAGCATTGAATTAAAATGCTCTAACAGGCAAACCGTTCTTCAAAATAGAAATTGGGATGTGATGGGGTCAGCTTTTGATTAGTGCTGTTGCCTAAGATTGTTGACTTCAGAAGCACCTCTCGCCTGGCTAAGTTAATCTTGGCAGCCTGGCTTTCACATTTGATACCCCTGCATTTTTCGATAGCTACATTGCAGACTGGTGGTTTTAATAATTAAGGGACACACTCACTTTTTTTCCGCCATTACAGAAAGTGAGGCCAGCGCTGTCACTGTCTCCACCTCTTCCACATCGTGATGCTGGGCTTCCAAAACCGAATACCCCACAGTAGGGGCAAAACGACGGACAGAGCTCCAGTACTGGCCTGGAAGAGAAAAGGCAGGATCAGTGTCCGCTTTGGCACATGATGCGCAGAGGAACCCACCTTCATTGAGTCACACAGTTGTATCCAAGGATCTAAACTGAGGGGGAATTGTTTTGAAACTCCATACCCACTATACAAAATCAGATGTGCTGTAATGCCATTGGGTGATGGTTAAAGGTTCAGTACAGCAAGCTTGGAACATACCCTGTGCTTTTTAACCCCAATACCAGCTGTATTCTGGCTATTCCAGATCTGGGCTATCTGGGATCAATTCAAATTTTAAAAAAATGTTGCGGTCTGAAATTGAGACACAATTGGAAGAATCTACCTTTTTTTGCATAGAGCCTAAAATTGCATGGGTAATTTTTGTCTTGTCTCCTGGAATTCTTTAATTTTCATCATAACCTTGTGAGGCAGATTGGGCTGAGTTTTCTTTCTTTCTTTTTGACTCGCATCTGAGACTCCCAGGTTTTAATCTGCCACTGTACTACTCCATTTCTTTATTACTGCTATACTAACAATAGTATCATTGCATTCAAGAATGTCTTAAATACATAAGACAGGCCAGTGATTCTCAACCTTTTCTTCATCACGGATCACCTTTAAATACCTTTTATGGGTTGTGGCCATGGACTGCCAAGACTTATCTCAAGATTTAAATCCTTCACACAACACTTCTTCAAGCCTTTGCAGATTCCTCTATGATGACATTGCTGCCCCCCCTCCTCCTCGGGATTGCAGACCACAGGTTGAGAACCACTGATGTAGGCAAAGGAAAGAGAGGGCCCTTGCTCAAAAACCCAGAGTCTACAAGATCTCTGCTCACAAGGCTACTTCCCAAAGCAGAAGAGAAATGGAAATGAAAAATGCAAAAAATATATAATAATCTGGAAAATGAACTCTTGTTTGAAAATTTCAGGCAAGAAAAGCTATTGTACGGTAGACCGCTTCTTATTTTAAGGAAGTTGCTACAATATTTCTCCACTTTCCTGCTCTTTGCCAGGTTCTCTCACTGTGAAAATTCAGGTAAGAATTGATACAAACTAACAACTGATTACACGGTTTGACTGGATAAAATGTCAAATACAGGTAGGCCTCCACAACGGTTCATTTAGTGACTGTTAGAAGTTACAATGGCACTGAAAAAAGTGACTTATGATCATTTTTCATCCTTATGACCTTTGTAGCATCCCCATGGTTACATGATCAAAATTCGGACTCTTGGCAACAGATTCATATTTATGACGGTTGCAGTGTCCTGGGGGGTCATGTGATCCCCTTTTGCGACCTTCTGACAAGCAATGTCAGTGGGGAAGCCATATTCACTTAACAACCGTGTTACTAACTTGACAAATGCAATGTTTCTCTTAACAACTGTGGCAAGGAAAGTCGTAAAATGGGGCAAAACTCACTTAACAAATGTCTCACTTAACAACAGGAATTTTGGGCTCAATTGTGGTCGTTCATCAAGGACCACCTGTATGCCCCACTTGACATTTTTCAAAAAAATAATTGCTAATTATTTTTAAGCAAGGTCTATATTTCCCTACGAACGGTAGGCAATGCTTGTAATGGTCTGTGAGAATGTCTTTGGGAGACAGGAGGAGGAGGAACAGGAGCAGCAGGCTAGGCAGACAAAAGGCAGATATACCCACATAAGAAAATGGATGCGTAGCAACTGTCTCAGAAGTGGCCACCCCTAACTTTTTGGGCTGTAAAGGTGCTGAGGGAGAGACTTATTTTCAGACTTGTAAGACTGATATCAACCCTCAGAGGCAATCCAGACAAGAGGTTCTATCTATGAGTACTAACATTATGCTAAAGTTACAGGAACAGCATCTTGTGAATCTGAAAATACAACATTCACCCCTTGCCATTACAAGGCCCACGACACTAGGGAGGGCCCCTCTGAGGCATTAACCATGGTCCCAGAAGTGACGAGCAGGTTCTGACGAGTTTGGAGAACCGGTAGTGGAAATTTTGAATAGTTTGGAGAACCGGCAAATGCCACCTCTGACTGACCCCGCCCCACCTATTCTCTGCCTCCCGAATCCCAGCTGATTAGCTGGGTCTTCTTTCTTTGACCTGCACAGGAGAACGGAGCTGGAAAGCAGGTTACTGGGGTGGGGAGGGAATGGGGATTTTGCAGTAAACTTCCCCCAGGAGTGTAGTCATTTTTTTAAAATCCCACCACTGCATGGTACCATTATTTCTGCAGGCTAAGCTGCCTCTTATTTAACCACTGCCTAGTCTACTATGCCTCTTCCTCTTCTTCCTATCTCTCAAAGGCATTCCCACAGACCCCTGCAGTGCCAAACAGTTGCAAGCAGCAGTCCCTCTCTTACGTGTGCCCACTCTATCTATACTTCACAATAAGAGGAATCCCTCCACTTACTTTGCACCTTGATTACTGCCTCCAAGGAGTGCACGGCATTAGTGCTAGGTTTCTGCTGCAAGATCTCTTCTGGAAGAGGCTCAAGCTGTGGAATAAAAGAAGGTTTATCTGTAAGTTTGGAACAAGGAGGCAAGAAAACATGCCACAAAGGATCAGCAACTGAATTGTTTGCTAAGGTATGCATGCTGAAAGGTAACTGCCAGTAGGCTACAAAAAATAAAATTGAAGAAGGATCACAGCTTGGTACTAGAGTGTCATGTCGCTACATCAGGTGGGATCATTTTATTCCATGAATAAACAAAATAGCAGTAGCATTTAGACTTATATACCACTTCACAGTGCTTTACAGCCCTCTCTAGGCGGTTTACAGAGTCAGCATATTGCCCCCAACAATCTGGGTCCCCAGGACAGAGGGCTGAGTCAACCTGGAGCCTGGTGAGATTTGAACTGCCAAATTGTAGGCAGCCAGCAGTCACCAGAAATAGCCTGCAGTACTGCATACTAACCACTGTGCCACCACGGCTCTAATGGGATTTCCCTGTTGCAGTTCTCTGTAACCTGGACTTACTTTCTTTTAAATAAAGACGCATGTTTAGAATGAGTTGTTGTACAAAACCTTTGGGAAGGATTGCCTGGACTGCAATTCAGCCCACGCCCACGCATTTATTTATATACTCACCCGCACCGACACATAAAATATAATCAATAGGGAAAAGAGGAGAGGAAAAGGGAGGCTTTTCATTGAGCAAAAAGCGTGACCTGCAGCTGTATGAAGTTGACAAAAACAAGGACAGAGTGATAAATGGGCTGGGAGATGTAAGTTAGATGTGCAGCCAGGCACCCTGGGCTATATCTTTGGCTGTCATGGTTGATTAAATTTATCAATGAAGGGACAGTTGGCTGGGTAAGGAGGTTGTAAAACAGAGAGGAGAAGAGAATCCCGCCAATTTAAAAACAGCCCTCATTGAGACTAATTTGGATGGAGAAGTTATTAATATTGGCTGGTGGCCAACGTTCACATCCTAGGAAAAGGTGTGCAAGAAAATGGTGCTCATTCAATTCCAGTCACTTTGGAATGAAAATGGTTGTTCTCAATCCATTTTGATCTTCATTCAAACCTGATGTTGGAAAGACTGTTGAGCATTCCTGAGGCATGACCCTTGCCAAAAGAAGAATGGGGAGTTTGATAATTCTCTTGGACATCTGAAGCAGCTGTGGAGGTCCTGCATCAATGCCCGGGTGAGGTAATGGTTGGGATGAGGATGAACCTACCAAATCTCAATCTAGACCAAATATTCAATATGTTCCAAAAAGAAATATCCACTCTCTGAATTGTGGGCAGAGAGCCTATATCCTCCTAGAGCTGTACTACTTGGCTTGCCCAGCTGGGATGAGTCCTTTGAGCTTTTCCAGTAGCCACCTGATTATTGACTTGCAGAACAAACCACAGGTTGCCACAGCTCATGAGAAAAGAAACCCAGTGAATCATGATCGGTACTGCTGAAGTGGAGAGCCCTTCTAAGCACCTGGCCTAACATTTGTAGAACTGAGAGGGACTAAATTTTCTTTTTCTCCCCAAGGAATCTTCTAAAAAAAAAATCACTGTTTCTGACACCTGCAGACATCTGCAAGAGGAGAATGACTCT